>CAIGRO010233950.1:0-16413 GCA_903798355.1 Fraxinus baroniana | reverse complement strand
TGATATTTAGATATATTATAGATTGTTTGTTTTGCTTATACAAAACTACAATGGATAAATTAGTTTTTACTCTATCTTGAAGAAGATTTTGGAAAGAAACCATAATTAGAAACAATTTGTGTTACTTCATAAATATTTCTATTTTTATTTGCAAAATGAGTATTTTTTTTTTTTTTTGTTTAAGTAGAATTCAAAATATAAAATATATACAAATTGTAAATTTATAATATATTAAATATCACATCGAGTGAAAATCATTTTTTTGGATGATTTTAACCCAACCACAATTCAATTATTTTAATAATACTTTATTTTTCAATATGTAATAAATACTATAAAATCATTTTCATATTATTTCTCTCATGTCCCATTTATATAGGCTGATTTTACTTTTCACATGGATTAATAAATTTTATTTAATATTATTGAAAAATTATTTTGTCAAAAACTTTCCAAGTTTACCCTTATTCAATTATCAACAAGTAGTAGAAAATTATTATTTAAAGTAATAAAGAAATTAAATGATTTAATTTTCAATAAGTGTGTATCTTTAAATTTGTATAATTTCAAAATTAAGTGAGAAAAATTGGCTATAATTAGGCAAATTAAATATGAGTATATTAGTAAATGAATAAAACAAATCATTATTAATAAAGACATAAAACTATATAATTGAGATAAGAAAACAATGAAAGTCAGCCTATATAAATGGGATGGCAAGAATACAATTCACGGTACCAAACCTTTCACATTTTAGCAGACTTTACCCAAACCTTTGATTTGTACCACTCACGGTACCAAACCTTTCAAAATGTAGCAGTTGAAGTTTTGACCGTTAGTTGACCAAGAATAATATATTTGACCAAATTTTAAAAGGGCAAAATTGTACAATTTTGATATAAAATAATTATAATAATAAGAAAAAAAATAGTCATCTTCTTCTCCCTTGTCCTACCGTTTCCCTCTCTTCCACCCTCTCCGCTCTTCCATCTTCCTCCGCCGCATAATAGAAGAGCCTCGGAGCTTCCTTTACAAAGGCAGCTCTTGGCCATGATGAGCTCCGATTTTGATTCAATTCCCAGACCAAATCGGAAGCCAAATCCATATTTCACAATATCCTCAATTGCGAATCTGTCTTAATTGCATTTCATGGGATAAACGCCATGGTAATAAGCCTCACATGCTTGAATTTGAACAACAAAATCAAAAGTAGATCTGAGAGATTCAAGCCGATCTTTAAGAATATCCGATGAGCAATCGATAGGAGGGGACTGAAGCCTAAGCCCACCAGAAGTTTTCAAGTCAGAGATCTCCTTCACGAACTTGAGGAGGTCAACTTACACACCGTCCCAATCTTCTTAAGTTTGTTTTGTTGTCTTCTATTTCCAAAAAAAAAAAAAAAAAAAAATCAAAATTAGAACCCTTAAGCAGGTTACGGGAATTTGAATTTTTCCTTTGTAGAGGATGAATTGAAGTTGTGATTTTTTTGTGCTATAGTACTATGTGCCTGAAGGTCGGAGCGGCAGCGGGGATGGGCTGAGGAGGAAGAGGCAGCACCGACTGGTGGTGGTTTAAGCGGTTTGAGGGAAAAGAAGATGTCTGTTTTGTTTTTGTTTTTTGTTTTTCTAATTATTATAATTATTTTATATTAATATTGTAAACTTACCATTTTTCCCTTTTAAAATTTGGTCAAATCTACTATTCTTGGTCAACTAACGGTCAAATGGATGGTTTCTATCTATTGACTCTAGCAGCTACATTTTGAAAGGTTTGATACCGTTGGTGGCACAAATCAAAAGTTTGGACAAAATCTGCAAAAAAGTGAAAAGTTTGGTACCGTGGCTGCAATTTTTTCATTATTTTAATAATACTTTACTTTTCGTTTTTCAATATGTAATAAATATTACAAAATCTTTCTTGTATATGAATTTCATGTTATTAATTCTCAATGAATTAACATTCACATTAATATAGACTCAATGAATCTTGAATCGATAAATCTTGATTTACATGAATCTTGAGTTATATACATGAATTTATTTAATATATTTAAGAATTTTAATGGGTGTTTAAATTAATGTATTGGTCATTAATTTTTATGTACCAAATGCATTATAAAAGGTTGTTCATTTGTAATATTTCATTATCACAAAAAAAATTGAATCATAGAAGTGAGTTTTGAAATTACAATTTTCTTCTCTTGAATTTTTATCGTAAATTCTATTTTCTATAATTCGTTTGAGACTTTTTTCAAACATTCTCAACAAATTGGTATCAAATATTACTTTTACAACACTTAAAAAGTATTTTAGAGTAACGTGCAATACACCTTCAACTCTGACTAGTATGCCTAGATTGTATTTTGTAATTTTTCCCAAATTAATAGTTGTCACAATTTAAATTTGTAACATAATAATTTCTTTTGTTATTTGGAAAAATATATCCTTTTATTACATCTATCTTAAGCTTAAAAAAAAAAAAGAGAGAAAAAGATAAAAAAGATGTTACTAATCTTGAACTTAAGTATCAAAATAAAGTTACAAGTTTCATCAATAAAAAGATTACTCAGATTCATAAGCAAACTTTTTTAGCTTAACAGTTTACCTATAATTTTCTGCAAGAGTTAATCCACTCCATTCTACAAATCATTTTCTTCTTTTTGGATCCATTCCCGGGCTTTAATCTCTACCGTTCCGGTTCAACATTCACGAGTCTGATAAGAGTTGGTCTAAATCCGTGAGCGCAGTTCAGTCATCATCCTCTGTACATACATGCATCTGATGGATAATACAGTGGCTGTGGCGTTGGTGATATACATACATACATACATGTATCTATTCATATCATTATCTGGAAAACAGGGATTAGCCTACACGTAATTTTGGAATCCTTCCGAAAGCAAAAATCACAATCGTACAAACCCTCCTTCATTTCTAATCTATATAAACACATATTCACACACGCATAATTTCTCATCTTTGAACGGCTGGGCCTACTTTCTATGTTAATTTTTCTCTCCATATTTTCCTGCTCCTACAGATCCGGTATATCATATATATAGTTAAAAGTTTGAGATTATTGATGTTGAATCTCATTTCGTAGATTCGTCATGGACGTCGAATATCATGAGGTGGGTTTTCGTTTACCGCTGTTTAAAAGTGACTTTTTTTTAGCTGTTTCTCGTGATTTTGGCCGCGACTTTTTAACTCATTTTCCAGCCAAGAAAGCCCAAACCTTTCATTTATGTTATTCTATAATCCACTATATGTTTTTGGATATATGAAATCTATCTGGGTTTGAAATGAGAATATTTTCTCTAATGGCTGGTTCTTGTTTGATCTTGAATGGGTATAGGAATACATATATAATTCCAGAGGCGTGCAGCTTTTTACTTGCAGATGGTTACCATTTTCTTCTCCAAAGGCCCTTGTTTTTCTCTGTCATGGTCTCTCTCTCTCTCTCAGCTGAGATGTTTCTGCATATAATTTGTTTGTTGCTCTTTTTTCTGATTCAAGATTGATTAATGATGTTGCAGGTTATGGCATGGAATGCAGCAATTTCATGAAAGGTAATAAATGTTTTCCCATGTCATCTCTCCTCTCTTTAATTTCTTAATTTAATTGTATTTTAATCCCAGTACATATCTATACAGGTCATGAATGCATGTTTTCTCCTTACTTAATACTGTATTTATTGAAAAAGTAGAGTATTACCTGCAGAAGTTAACTCTGGAATTCGTTTGCCTTGTGAAGCATGATTTGTGAAGAGATATTCAGTATTTAACATATTCATACCTCGACTATTTTCAAAAATTGGTGAAGCAACGTATCTATTCATTTGTAGAATGGTTTACTTAGCTGCTTACATTTCTCGAACACCTCTAACAGAGTAACCAACCTTTTAGTACGTTTTCCCTTCTTCTTCAGACTATAGTTTCTGTGAACGTAATTTGTCTTCCAATCCACCTTTATAAACATCCTAGGAATGAATTGAGCCCCTGGTTGGTTTGGATAAAAATTAAATTTTTAGTAATTTTTGATAAAAAAAAATGGTGAAATATGAGGTTGAAAAGTTGATAAAAGTTGTGGGTTACATGAAATATACGATAAAAAAAAATGAATTTTAAGAATTGAAGACCAAACAAGGTTGAATGTGTTGTGTGCGTACAGTTAGTACTGAGTAAAGACCTCAATAAAGACTAATAGTGCACTGTGTGTCCATGCTCTGTTGAACTTTTTCTTGCTTTTACTATGTATTGATACCAACCAACCAAAATATGGACACCCATGTCTTCTTATCATCTTCTATTCAGTATTATTCTTTCTTTTTTTCTGCTTTTTCTTTTAAATATTCGGGGCCATGGGTCGGTTTCCAATAAGAAGGGTAGGATATTAACATTGCTGGGTCATCGACAAGTTACTCCAATATCTGTTCGGCAATTGCCAAAATCGGATCAATCCTAGTTATGCCTTTAATACTATCCATGAATGTGCAGTCACGTGTACAGTTATTGCTGAACAAGAGATAGAATTGTTGGTATACGGTCAAATTCTTACCCAGCAAAAATATTATGCAGGGCAGCTTGGTTTGGTTTTATCAGGTTAACAGGCAACTAATAGTTAGGCCTGAACTGGTCACTTGTCCCCAGCAATGGACTTCAGTGACGTAGTATTCATCATTAACAACAACAATTTTCTTGCTTAAGCAACTAAGCCTACATGGTTTTAGTAGTTGGCTAAACCAAATTTGTGTTCTGCACTGCTCAATTGGAATTTCGTTGGGCTGTTTTTGGTATTGATTATGAAGGCTGGTCAGGAAATCAAGCCTAATTGAATTCTTAGCACTGATGAAATGGATTTTGGTTAGGCTGCGGGACAAGGCTGGCTAGTCATGGATATGCCGTGTTTGGTATGGATTATGAAGGCCATGGACGGTCCATGGGTGCTCGTTGTTACATCAAAAGATTTGATTACATTGTCAATGATTGCAGTGACCATTTCAAATCCATTTGTGGTAAGTTACCAAACTTTCCAACTCTAAGTTTGCGTTGATTTCTCAGTACAACCTTAAACTTTCTAGAGGAATCATTTGTTTTTAACAATAATTTACAATTTCAACAGTGTTATTAATTTATTATGCTCAAGCTACCAATGATAGTGCATAACAACTCCATTCATTTTTATTATTTTGACAAAAGAACCATTGGCCTAAAGAAATTGCTCCACACAAACTTATAAATGCATTTGGTTATAAATTTAATCCAAATGATTTACTTTCATGGATTCCAGGGAAGGAAGAATACAGGGGAAAAAGAAGATTTTTATATGGGGAGTCAATGGGAGGGGCAGTCTCTCTGTTAACACACAAAAAAGACCCTGCTTTCTGGCATGGTGCTGTTCTAGTTGCTCCGATGTGTAAGGTTGTACGAATGTTCTTTATTTGGTATAGAGTCGGGTGGACTTGAGTACGGTGTTAGACCTGAAAAACATGTTTGGTATACGACACAGCGCTTATGATTTAGTTTCTTTTGCTTCTTTAGTATTATCTAATGCTACCAATCCTCCCTACCAAACATACCAAAAAAGGTATGCAATTGTCAGATTTGTAAAAGCTTATCATTATATGCTTTGGGTGCAGATTTTTGTGTCCGACACAAAGTGCTCGAGTTTAACATTGGGGAGGGAGAAAACTGTTTTGTAGACGAGTCTAATTTTTCTTTTTCCTGTCATTAGATCTCTGAGAATGTTAAACCACACCCCCTGGTTATAAGTCTTCTAACTCGAGTGGAAGACGTAATACCGAAATGGAAGATAGTTCCTACGAAGGATGTTATAGATTCTGCCTTCAAGGATCCAATTAAACGAGAAGAGGTGAGCCTATCATTACGTTGGAGAATTCGAAGTGAATTTCGTAAAATGGCCCATTTTATGTGTGCGCGCAATTATTCTGCAGATACGTTGCAACAAGTTGATATACCAAGAGAAGCCGAGGTTGAAAACAGCTCTCGAAATGCTCAGAACTAGCATCAACCTTGAAGACAGTTTGCAAGAGGTCATCTTTAAGCTTAGCCAAATACATGACCGAAAGTGATTGAAAGTATGTTCGTAGATTGAGTTCTCATATTTTTACTCGTGCTTATTAGATGGTTGTTGGGGGGTGACTTTTCGACAGGTGACACTACCATTCTTCGTGTTGCATGGTGAAGCTGATACAGTGACGGACCCTGAGGTGAGCAGGGCATTGTACGAGAGGGCGAGCAGCACAGACAAGACCATAAAACTATATCCCGGGATGTGGCATGGATTGACATCCGGTGAGCCAGATAACAACATCGAGATTGTCTTCTCCGACATTGTATCGTGGCTGGACAAGCGTTCTTGTGAAGACAATACTCACGACATGAAGCCAATTCACCAATCTATCCCGGCTCCTAAGAAATTAAACATTGTGGCATCGCCAGTGACATTAAACAGGCAAAAGCAGCATAAAACAAGGTCGCACATGAAGTACATCTGTGGCTGGAAGGGCCGTGGTACGTACCATCACTCTGCAATGTAGTGTACGTTTTCCAGTATAAGCGCACGTATCCTGGAGAAATATTGAAAAATCACTTTTCTTGTTTTCCAGATGATATTTGGTAACTTATTTCAATCACTCAATGTGACCAATAATCCAAAAGCAGAAATGAAATGACATGGTTTCCGCCATTAAATATGCCCAATTGGATCACTGAATATGGAATGTGTCTAAACAATCTGAATTACTGTACTAGGTACTATGTTAGTGTGGATTGTTTGTCCCTTATTAGGAAGTCACCTTTTGTAAAGGTACGAAATTTTAGTACTCTTGGCTTTTTGTACAAAATAAGGTTATAAATTATTTTCTTTTTTCAATTTCTGTTAGTTGCTTTTAATTGTTTTAACTGTGGTTTATTTATAATTTTTTAAACGACTAGGGAAACGTTGCAATTTTCCCTATATTTTTGCAACAAATATCCTAAACCTTTTAAAAAATATACAATAAATTACAAAAATGTGCATTCGAAAGACCTTTGGAAGATAAATTCCAAATGACCATAGGTTCACCAAAAATTCATCAATTAAAACCGCCACCGCCACCTCCACCATATCACAGCAACCGCCACCAAGGGGTCTCCCCTTGATTTCACCCTCGACACTTGTTTTTTCATCAACGATATGGATCATCAGCTAACAAAAATTTAATACAGTCCACTGTTTACCATTCATCTGTTACAAAAATTGAAAGTTGGAACATTCGAATATGATGAAATATTCAAGTCGATTTCTATACGATGAATCATTCAAATTTCATTTTGGGTGCCAATACAGGTCACACCAGGTAAACAACACTGATACAATGAAAATTTGTGAAATGTTATTCAAGACTATCAATAGGTTTTATAGGGCCAAATCCAATAGCACTTAAAATAAAAAAATAGAGAAATTCTAAAAGAACCTCGAGAAACTGAAAGAGAGAGCAAGGTGCTGCTCATATGATTCTACTCAGTGCACCTGCTATCCTTGTTGGATGCTGGGATTCAACAACTTTCTTAGCTTAAGCATAGATGGAAAATCTTAATTATGCCAAGGCAGCATTTTCCTTGTGATCTCCAAAAATTCGTTGCCGAAAGTCAGAGACCATCATTGGAAGACCCTTCCGTAGAGGTACTTTTGGTTCCCAACCAAGAAACTCCTTCGCCTTTGTGATGTCGGGCTTCCTCTTGTGGGGATCATCCTCTGTGTTGGGCCGGAATTCTATCTTAGCATTTGCATCGATTGTTTCCTGAACCACCTGCGTTCCAACAGAATAACAGACGTTCAAAATGATCTTGGAGACATGATCAAGGACAAACTAATGTCTAGTGTCTATATACATACAGAGGGAAATGATTTGGGGGACTCCTAACGAGAAACACCTATCTTATTGACCAGAATCAATGTATTATTTGTGACGTGAAAGATAAAACGTCAGCCCATTTCTTAATTGCTTCATATGCTATTCAGAAAAGAGTAGAGAGCCAAGTACTTGAAAAGCTGGCAAGAGTCTGGAAAATAATATGGATGTTGATCGGAAATAATTCCATGCAACGTAGGGAAATGGAAGCGTGACATACCTGTGCAAGTTCAAGCATAGTGAATTCACCAGGGTTTCCAAGATTGAAAGGTCCTACATGTTCTCCTTCCATCAACCGCATCAGGCCCTCAACCTTCCCAATCAAATACAAATTATAAGTAACTATTACAAGTCATTTTAAGTACTACAATCTATGAACACAGTCAAATGTAAATCAGCAAAATTCTATAAAAAGTGTAAGGTTTTCAATCAGGAAAAAAATTGTAGTCTTCTGCTACACCTTGTCTAGAGCTGTAAAATGCCACCGGACACCACAATTTTCTTCGATTTCTAATTTTATAGTTAATTTTCATAAAATTACGAAGAAAAAATCTGTGTGCTACGGTCTTCCTTTACATAATTACATCCCTCTACTTACACAACATTAATAGGTTCAAGAACTTGAATACAAAATTAAATCACTATCCTCTCTTAAATTTGATATAATCAAATTCGATTCAAATGCAGTTGCTACATTGTAAGAAGTAACTAAGAGGTTGATTAAGGCAAAAATACGTCCAACATAGTAAGTGGGGAGGAAAAATGTCAGTAACTGATAATCGCATTTGAAACTTCTTACCAAATCAGATACGTATTGAAAACTTCTTGTCTGCTTCCCATCACCATAAACCGTCAGTGGTTCCTTTCTCAAAGCCTAGAAAAAAAATAAAATATACTCATTAAATATAAGATCAACTAAATTCCACTTTAGACAAATGATACAATCTCGAACACCCTGGTTATAGTACAAGTCGCACTGAAATTAGAGTAGAAAAAGGACTAAATATATTTATCTAAAATATGTTACCTGGGCAACAAAGTTACTAACAACACGACCATCGTCAATGCACATACGAGGTCCATAGGTGTTAAAGATCCTAGCAATCCTCACCTGCAACAATATTGTTCAAAACACTGTCACCAAAAATAACGCGATTCATAGTGTGATTATAGTTAGATTACCATATATTAGAAATAGAATGGAGTTACTTTTAGCAAAAATGAATCCCATTTTTCTAACAATTTTTTGTACAAACAGAGCTAGATTTAGAGTTTGTCTCTATAAATCGTAGACTCCAAGCATTTTTTTCTTTTTTCCTTTTTAAGGAGATACTGAATACAATTGAAAATGTCTAAAAATTTTATTCATCCTTAACCATAATAATGTATCGGGGCTCACATTATTTTATCAGTTAGAAAAATTTATGCTTGTGGCTTGTTGGAGTAAAATATTAAGCCCGAAAATTCATTTTTTATCAAAGTCATTTTCAACCACATATTTAATGGGATTACAGCTTTTTAACAACACATGTCATCAACTTTTATCAAAATCTATTAAAAACTGATTTTTAGTCCAACCAAACTGGGGCCAAGTAACTTATTTTTTATTTTTAATACTGTCAAATCCACGCTTCTACAACATACCAGTAGTGGGATATTTATGCAAAAATCATATTGTTAAACAAAATAGAAATGGTTAAGCAATAAAAAATGTGCCCTGAAAAGTTAGGAAAAGAAAAGGCATATTTAGGACTTGTTTGTCTCATTTTTTGAAAAAAAAAAAAAAAATGCATTTTGCAATAGTATTACAATGGAGAATGTGATTAAAAAATGAGAAAAAAATTTAAATTTATATGTAATATTAGTTTATTGAAAAATGTGTGAATGTAATGGGATAAAATCATTGTTCATTAAATTGTGATGGAAAAAATAAGCTCAAACAGGGCTTTAAACTGACCTCAACGCCAGCACCTCTGTGATAGTCCATGGTCAACGTTTCAGCAGTACGTTTCCCCTCATCGTAGCAGCTTCGGACACCTGTTACCGACCAACAATCGTTTTCTTGTCAGTAACGTACAAAAATTCCAACTAATATTGTCAGATCTCGGTTTCATGTCTAATTTACGTTACATGGTCCCATTTTGGATAATGACGAACCTGTCCTCCAGCTAGTCTACTTTTTTTAAAACTATCACATAGTAATAAAAAATGATTATTCTCAACCGACAGGGCCTAAACGCGTAGCAATACTCAAGCAAAAAAAATTCCTCGTACCATATGCCTTGACTTCTGATATCTGCCTCACCAGTTAAGAACGGCACAAGTTAGGAATTGGAGATAACTGGACCCAAAATTAGGAACCGACTTGGAAAATTATCACGAGAGATTACTCAACTTCCGTGTTTTGTTTTATGTTGGTCACATAATTTATATTTTCGTTTCACATTTGAGGATTCGAAATCTAACATCAATTTGTAACCTAGAAAACAGCAAAATCATGATCCCAACTTAAATTTTCGTTTCACATTTGAGGATTTGAAATCTACCATCAATTTTGTAACCTAGATAACAGCAAAATCACGATACCAACTTATATTTTCGGCAACACACATTTTTTTATCCTAACAAACATAAATCCCACGCTTCTTCTTTTTTGTCTAATGTGAGCTTTCGGTTGTGGCAAATGGTATTTATATAAATATTGGACTTGTTCTGTTGTCTAGGTCACAAGTTCCACCAGCGAAGTCAATTTCATTGGTTAAGTCACAAATTATGCCTATTTTATAATACTCAAATGAAACAAAATATAAGTTGGTGGTTAAAATTGAAATATACTAAAGTCACGCCGACCAACATGAGAAAACCCTTTTAAGTTGGATGACCCTTCAGTAAATTTATTTGGATCTGGTTTGATGTTTGAACAGATATTATATTTCCACCCATCATTGAAAAACACGTGGCGCGACGCTTTGAATTGAAAATCAATAACCAATGAACGTAAGACTCGATTCCCCACAACCCCGTAAGGGCTCACGTTAGGCACGAGCTACACAGCATAGCTAACATGAGCCGCACTGACCGGAATTGCTCCGATGAATTGACATACCGACTATACGAACCTATGCAAAAATGCTTTTATACAAAAATAAAAATAAAAATTAGATCACTAACCGATGGGATTAACGTTGCCCCAGTAACTTTCGACTTGCGGGTGTTGCAGTGGATCACCGTACACTTCACTGGTGCTCGTTAGCAAAAACCGCGCACCCACTCTCTTTGCCAGTCCTAGCATGTTCAAAGTCCCTACCACATTTGTCTTGTAAAGACCAATAAATTAAGGATAAACTGATGATTAAACGCCACAGTTTTACGTGAATAATGAAAAATTGAATTAAAATTGGGAAAAATTGATAATCGAAGAGAAGGATATGATAGTCTTGACAGGATTGTGCTTGTAATGAACAGGAGAAGCAGGGCAAGCAAGGTGGTAGATCTGATCGACCTCCAATAGAAGTGGCTCAACGACGTCATGTCGAACGAGTTCGAACCTAGGGTTTCCAAAATGGTGCATGACGTTCTCTTTCCTTCCGGTGAAGAAATTGTCAACTACGATCACGCTGTCGCCTCTGCTAATCAGACGATCAACCAAATGGCTTCCGACGAACCCGGCCCCACCGGTCACCACGATTCTCAAACCCTTTCTCTTCAGGCCTAGAGGTATTTTTCCGCCTGAGTTGAAGGACGACCCAAATCCGAACCCGGTGGCGTGGCCATTCTGGTGGATGAGTTTATGAGGCCGAGTCAACTCGGAGGGGAAAGCCGAGTTAGAGATGGAGGCCGGGGTATGGGAGGAGGGGAGGAGGACGAAGATGAGGGTGGCAATGGCAATGCCTACGAAAACAAATACGAGTCGCTGCTCACGGAGCATGTACCGAACCGGACGAATCACACTCAACCATGGCTTTGGTGGCTTTGGCGAGTACGGCTCCGTCACCGGCGGCGTCTCGTGCCCTCTGAATATCAACTCAGAACCCATATATATGCGTGTATGATTGTAATCTGTACCTATAGACGTGTAGACTGATTCAAGAGATCAGAGGAGAAGAAGAGAAAATTCGATCAACTGAGTCTCTGTGAGTGTGTGAAATGCCGGAATTGAAGAAACCGAAAACTGAGGAATTTCGCCGGAGAATTCAGTAATTTCATTCACCGGAGTGTCTGGGTTATGCTCCGACAGACTGAAGGTGTGAGGGGGATTTTATAGGTCCTTGGAATTGGTTTATATTACGTAACTGCCCTCAAATTGTTTGAAAAGTAAAGCGGTTGCTGCCTATATTAGGTGGGACTAGTATAAAGTGGTCATTTAGCAACTAGAGGTTTATTAATAATTTTAAGGTATAAAAATAAAATAAAATTTTGTTTGAACACGTCTTGCATTTTCTAGACCTAATTGAGTGTTAAGAAATGCTACACGTACAATGGGCTGCACACATGTGTGAAAGAGTTGTGTACCAGTGTGTACAAGTAGTAAATTTGTTGAGTGTTTATACTTTCCTTTAATTTTTTTATTTTTGTAAAATGATAAATACTGAATCGACGACGGATCTTGTACAATAAACTCCTATAAAACTTTATTTGAGATCTTGCACGGGATATGACATGAAAATAGTCGTTTAAACTGTAATAAACATGTGAGAAATGTAAAAGGAAAGCATATATGTCTTGGAAAGTCCGTTAATTCTTTACTTTTTAGCAAATTTAATTTGGGCGGTCTTTGTTAAATGTCAGCTTAACCCTATTGATTTATATGTTAATATAGGATTGAGAATACGAGGAAAAATATTCCTAGAATGAATTTAAAATTAAAACTCTATTCAATAACTAAAATCGAAAATCAAATGACAAATATTTAGTTATGCATTTTAAGAATAAGACACGAGGGTTATGATGTTAATAATAGGCAACATTACTCATTAGCATATCATTATTCTTGGAAAGCACCAAAGATGGGAAGGTTATAGGTCGGGAGCGTGGAGGATCGGCGATGGCAATTTACACGGAAAATAGTTTAAAGATTTTCTCGAGGTCATGCCGAAGCAATTGCATTACGAAGGTGGGGAATTCTTGTGGATTTTGATAAAATTTAATATAACGCGTGAATAAAAAATTAATAAAAATTGTAGTTATTATGAAATGAGTGGTTGAAAATAAGTTTTAGATAATAAAGATCAAACAAGAACTTAATACAAAATATTTTCGTTAATAGAAAAACTTTTATTAGTAATTAACATTTAGAATTAAGATTTCTAATCCTACAACGGCATGGTTACTATTTATTTTAATCTCGAATGGCTTAATTGTGTAATTGATTGCTACCGTCCCATTGGAAGAGGGGAAGGTACTTAAAGGCAATTTGGTGGATCTTTGAGTGATTTGAACGTTCATTTTCGAATAAAAAGTCTAACGCCCTACATAAAAAAATATTGGGCTGATATAGCTTCATTATCAAAGCAATTTCTAAATATTTCAACTTTCATAATTACGATAGCGAAACACGTACAACCTAACTAAAATTTTCTTTTAGTAATAGCAACGGCAATCGAGTCGAATTGGTGCGTTTGGACAAGACTCAATGCGTGTGACAAACAAATATTTTAAAAAAAATTTCATTTTCATTTCGCTACTTGTACATCAAAATTGTACATAATGGGTTACATAATATGAGGTGGAGGAAAAAGATTGGATGAAAAAGTTGACTGCGTTTTAAACTATCAAATGATAAAATATCACGTGACATTATGTAACACGTTAGTACCTCATGATATACATGTAACAAAACTCTGGAATTAGAAATACAAACTGAATAAGAAAAGAACGATGATCTTATAATCTCCATATTAAAGTAACACATTATTTTACATTAAAAACGCACAACCAAGATAGCTCGTGACCTTGTTTGAGTTTTTTGGACTATGATTACAAATCGTGACTCGTCTCTTGTAATTTCATCTTAAAATATTTATCTTATTAAGAAAAGCAGTCAACTCTTTTAAACAGTAATTATTTCATAGTTAAGAATTGTATTAGTGTACTTTTGTTAACTCATCACTGCAAGATAGTAATTCGTTTGACAATACAAATCTTGAAATCTAACTATTCGTTTTAGCTTGAGACGAATTGAATTGTTCGTTTAAGTATTTTGGACTGATATCAAATTTAATCATAGAGTTTTATCTTTAATTGGTATTAAATATAATTTTTTTTTATATGATTCTCTATATATTTTTCCGCAAATAATGATATTCTCTTCCAAATTAACATAGCACACAAAAGAAGAAAGAAAACGGCCACGTTAAACCAAATTAATGACAGCATTCATGGTTACGATGATAATAATAATAATAATAATAATAATAATAATAATAATAATAATAATAATAATAATAATAATAATAAAAGCACACCCAAATGTGCTCTAAATCGAACGGGAATAGAAAGTAAAAATTTATGCGTTAGTTGACAGGTGGGGGGCATATATAGGGGTACACAGCAATATTCTTTCCATCATAAAAACTATTTTCTGATTAAATGCCGCACACTAAGTTTGCAATTAAAAATTGAGTTATGCTACATGTACATAATTTTTTACCTAATCGTTTATACCTCACTCACATTAGGAGGTGGNAGGTGGGGACCACGAGCCGCCATTTTAAAACACACACGGAACCCGCACACATTGTGAGAGGGGGTACACCATTCGGTATCCTCCATTATGTACAAGGGGATTTTCCCTTAAAAATTTCTCTCATTTATCATTTAGAATTCTTCCATTGATGGTTGGCATTAACTACAAGAATACATACAGTGAATTTTATTGTTTTGAGTAAACGACATCCTTGAAATTGGGTTTTTTTCCTC
This sequence comes from Fraxinus baroniana, assembly GCA_903798355.1. Lineage (NCBI taxonomy): Eukaryota > Viridiplantae > Streptophyta > Magnoliopsida > Lamiales > Oleaceae > Fraxinus > Fraxinus baroniana. The sequence continues at coordinate 1,581 of CAIGRO010233950.1, read as the reverse complement.
CGTTATGCACAGCACGTACAAAAAGATTAAATGATAAACTCAATTAAATAAATCATTTGACTTTGCATTTAAATGAATCTATGATTTAATGCCATGTAATTGCCACATAGACTGAGACTCAACCTCAGTGGGGATGAATAGCATCACTCTTCTTGAAATTTTAAACTTTTAAGGGAATTTGATCTCGAAGTTATGTGAACCATCAATGAATGAATTTTGACTTGAACATTTACCACCTCTTGTGGTGGTGATTGTAAGAGGGGAGGGAGGGCCATTAAAAAAAACCAAGAAAAATAATCTGAAATGAAGCAAGATGGTGCCAACGTTGATAGCTTACGGTAGAAACATTTCAAATAGCAGTATGATTTTAGATAAAGCAATACACATGATAAAGGAAATCAAGAAACAAAAAATAAAATTCAAAATTGTTTAATAAGAAAATAACCTAAGTGTATCAACCCCAGTCATAACAAAGGTTAGATAAAAGTTCTTGTGTATTATTGCCAATGCTCCTCTCCTCACATTGTCTTCTTAAGAATCTCTTCGGAAGGAATTTCAAATGTAGCTCCCGCGTGCTCTTTACTCGGCTTCACTTCTGCATCAAGCAGTAACGACATGTGAAAATGCCGTTGTGAACAATACAAGCTAATACAGATGTAGTATTCTCATAAACAAACATGATAGCCTACTGGGTTGTGAGCTAGCATTTCACAATTTACAGAAATAGAAATCACATATCCAGATAAACATAGTTGACAACTCCCTTAACGAGGATCCATATCTGTATGTTTTTCTCACTTAGCCAACAAAAAAAATGGATAAACTTGATGATATAAATCAATTCACTGGAAACCTTTGATATTTTGCTGGATCGAGGCAGTATCGAAGCATGCAAAACAGTAAGGCTTCTATTGATTTTCTTCACTTCACCCACCTCAAGTGCAGCCCAAAACCATGGGAGTGGTCCAAAGCAATCAATCGCAATACTAAAGTGACTTATTTCCGAGATGCACTCTACTCCGTATTGAAATGCTTATTCCCAATAAATTTAAGTTATACTGCTTGAATATTTTTTTACCACTTCATTCATTCATTGAAAAAAAATACACATACACTTGGCAACAACATCAAGCAATGTTAGTTTGGTCTTATCTTTCCCTTCTAATTTATAGATTCTAGACTATTAAGATCACGTCATTCTTATGAACGGGGATATGAACGGGGAGCCTCTTTGAGTCTAAGCAAATTTTGATCTATCCTCGATCGGTGCCACTAACACCAGTGATATTTTCACTTCCTATCTTATCCATTTTTATGAATATATATCCATCTTATTGGAAACTAAATTTTATAATTTTGGCATTTTCCGGATCATCCATTTCAATTAGGGAAATGAAAAGTAAATCTGGGGAGATTCCTTTAGTGTCTCTATTCTTTTTTCAGAATTCACAAATATTAGATGACCACCATGAACCTAAACACAAAGTAAAGCAGCAATTCTTAGCACAGTTCAAGTATCTAAATCCGGTAGTGTTATGGATGATGGATCCAACGCCCTAATCACGTGAAAGCAACAACAAC
>CAIGRO010233864.1:0-10985 GCA_903798355.1 Fraxinus baroniana | reverse complement strand
AAAAAAAAAAAAAAAAGAAGAAGAAGAAGAAATAAATATTCACTAATTAAAGACGTAAAGAATAAAAAATAAAATAAACGAGGTGATAAAAGAGGCAAGGACCCTGTCCTGCCCTACCTCGCCTCGAATCCGCCTCATCCCACTTTAATTGAGTATGTGGTTAGAACAAGATGACAAAAACACTAGATGGAATGGGAGATGGGAATAGTTGCCTTACCCCTTATCCACCCGGTTGCCATCTTTAATCTAGAAGCTAGCTATGGCTTTTATATTACTCTCTAGGTCGCATATATAAAATAAAAGATATATATAAAAGCTCATGTAACTTTTTTTAAAATTAAATTTCAAGTCTTAATATAATATTAGGCTTCATTAAATTTAAACAAACAAATCGATCTTTTAAAACTAAAACAAGCAATTAAATTTCAAAATAAATGTTTTTTAGAACTTGTTTGAACCTCATTTCCAGGTATTTTATGTAAAACTTTATTACTATTGATGAAGAATGTTTAGTTAATAAATAAGGAAAAAAATTGATTTGCTTGTTATATTATTTTATTGAAGAATGGGTAATTGAAAATGAGAGAGAAAAATATATTTTAAAAATAATAGAAAACAAACAAGTGTTTAATGTGTCATCATCTTACAAAAGCATGTTAAGGATAAAATTTTACATTGAATAAAAATAAAATAAATAACGTATGAAAAACGCTTGGACTATTTCTCTAAAGAAATTTGAATTTTTAATATAGAACTCGAATATTAATTTATCTATTGAAGTTTCTTATATTGACGCATTAAACTTGTGTAGCCGTCTCTTGCTCTGTATAGTGGTCAGGATTGAATGTTGAGCAGATACGCTTACCGGGCTATTGTTGTTATGTTTTGTTGCTTCGATAGTTGTGTATGCAAATACAATTATAATTTATAAAGATATTAAGGAGTTGTTGATCATTCGATTAATCAACAACCAAACTCACTTTTTAACTTTTACAATAGAACAAAACACAAAACAAAAGACAAGAATACTAATTGATTCCTCTTATCAAAAATGGCATTACATTATTAGGCCATGTTTGGAGACTACAGAGCTCCAAAATAGGGAACTAAAACTAAAGAAAAGCAACATTATCATTTATGAATTCGAATTAACTCAGTGATTCTTGTTCAGGAACGGGTTGCTGTTAACTCGTTAGAAACTTATTTTTTTATTTATTTTCTAATTTGATTGCTGGAGAAAGGTCAACGAAGAGATGTGAATCACAAATATTAAAAGAAAAAGCCATTAGAAAGGTCATGAGATGATTGTAGGGGAGAGCATACATGCATTCATATGCATGGGCTCCATCGAGGAATGGAAAAGCTTAGATCAATAGTCCATTTTCAAACCAAATCGTTCAATACTGTGACCCAACTAGATTGTATAAAGAGACTCCACGATGATATTTGTTTCTTAGCCCCTGTTTGGTAAGAAATATAATCATATTTTTAATAGATTTTGATAAAATATGTAATTGAAAAGTTGAAACCTCGGGATTTTAATTCCTACCAGACAGAGGTTTAGATAGACCACAAGTGTTGAGAATATAATGACAAAGATGGATGATTAATGCCAAGTGTACATCTTTGTGTTAACATCTATGTACATATTTTATTGAAGTTCAAAAAGTATTGAACGGGAAAGTGTACTTTTTTTTAGAACTGTCCAATCATGCGTTGCCGTGTGGCACAATATAAAAAATGATGTAAAAAAATTGTATATGTAGCATGATTGAAGATTGATACATTTGAAATATTCACTAGTCCCATCGACACTTGATTGCGTAGGTTTATTTACCTGCAAGGAGTCAACCGCCGCAGTCTGCCACTTGCCAGTAAACTGAAGATAGCATACCAAGCAAAGAATAGTAGACTCACACAAGTATTAGCAGGTTGCTTAAATGGGAAAAACATTACATCAAATAGAAACCTGTTGTATTGAAGGCAGCAATATATAGCAACCTGCTCCACTAATAGAAATACAACTCACGGCAAACAAACTAAAACATTGTTTAAACAATGTAACGGAACAAGGTTAGGAAGAATAATGCCTTGCATTAATCTCCACAGATTTGAAAATTAGCATAGCTCAAAGTACAGTTTCATAAGTTTGTGCATCCATTATTTTCGTCCAAGTTCAACACTAGCAAGTGGCCAAAAGGCTCTCTACCTTTCAGTTTCCTTTCTGCTTTTCATGGATGTGAACCACCGAAAAAGAAGCAAGTTATACTATGTACATTTCACAAAACTTGGTATCCCTCTACACTCGAATTTACCATTTCCTCCACTGTCACCTCATTGTCAATAACAAATGTCCACATCAAGCACATATAAGAGTTGATATTCAAAGTCCTATGTAGGAATTAAAGATGTGTAGGAATTAAAGATGCGTGCCTTGGAGTGACACTCCTGTGCTACAAGCAGCACTCTCAATCTATCTAACCCAGAATCTAGATATCATCGGATTAGTATACCTCCCCACCCATCAGATTATTCACCTCCTTGATTAAATTCCAAAATTCGTGTGATGATTTTTCTTTCATACAGGAAGCCGAGTCAATTTCTCTCAAACTGCAAGTGAGATTGCTCAAAAACCAGATGAATCATTTTTTATATGACAACCCACTTCCCTGCTTCTATAGTAAATGAAAAACAAAAACTTCTGTGCTATTTTTGCTGAAATGACTAATCAGCAATTGAAGGACATCAAATGGTTTCTACATGAGCACTATCATCTTCTTATGGTAAACATTTCTCCCCAGAAAAGTTTAATTCCTGAAACTCGTATTTGGCAGACTGCATCGGATTATTCACCTCTTTGACTAGCTTCAAAATTTGTGTGAACAATTTTCTTTCACAGAGAAAGCCAAGTCGACTTCTCTCAACTACAAGTGCAACCCAACGAATCATTGTGTAAAAAATGTCCCAGCTAACTACATATTCTAAAGCGATTAAGCTTGGTTGCAAAGATTATAAAAAACCTCAGCTCAAAATACCAATTTTCTTCCAGAAATCAAAACCAAGATGGATGCCTCTCAGCCTTGTGGACTCTGGAGTAATGTCATCAGTGAGAGATCAATGTACTCTAAAATTACTGACGACAATCCATTTCTAACGGGTTGTGCCGCTACAACTAATAAGTAATTTTAGTAAATTTTAGCCAGATGCATTGTGGAGTAGAGTAATGCTTAATTTGCTTGATGCAGTTTGCAATTAGGACTGAGCTTGAAAACCATAGCCCGAATACCGACCTGGCCCAACCCGAAACGGGTCAGGTCGGGTCGGTTTAGGGATAAATACGGGTTGGGTGAAATAAACTTAAAATAATTGTGGGTCGGGTCAGTTCAACCTCACAAACCGACCCAACCCATTGAAACCCAAATATCCCCCCAACGCTAATTCATCAAACCCTAGCTCCATAATTCCAAAACCTGAACTTAATATTGGGGATTATATTATATTGCAAGCTCATAGGGCTGGTATTTTTAAAATTTTGAAGCATGTTGGTCCAAATGCACACGTCATTGATCTTTTATCACATTTTGGCTACCACTCTACTTCACATATTGAAGACTTCATCACTTACAAACACCGTTTCCATTCCTTAGATGATCATTTTCTATTTAGCTTTGTGGACTCCCAACCTCTCTATGTTGATATTTCTACTTTCATACCATCTGTCACAGCACACAAAGATACAATTGATGTTATTTTAGTTGAACAGATTGTGTTGACCAATGATGAAGAGATTTGGTGCTTCCTTGTTCGTTGGATAGCTCCACCTGATGCAAACCGTACATGGAGTCCTATAGAGAAACTACAACAAATATGTCTATTTCAATACCATCTGTTACAGCACCCAAAGATACAATTGATGTTATTTTAGATAAACAGATTGTAATGACCAATAATGGAGATATTTGGTGCTTCCTTGGTTGGGTAGTTCCACCTAATGTAGACCGTACATGGAGACCTATGGAGAAACTCCAACAAATCGAGATTACACTGCTGGAGTTTCGATATTTGGTTCTCATGAAAGATCGTCCCCCGTGGTAGAAGTTTATCCACCCGACAGGTCGAGTTTTCTTCCACCCCGAGAGAGTTGATGCGGATATCATCGGGATTTATTTTCATGATTATTATTGTAATTGTGTTTTGTCAGTCGAGACTTAATTTTATTGTTATTGGACTTATTAGTTACATTTCGATTATTGGGCTTGTAGTAGTTTGTTAGTCCGAGCCCATTAGGTTTTTACTATTTATTGGATTTTTCGTTGTAATTTAGATAGTTGATTAATATGTTGAATTAAAGATTGGCTTGAGCCGTTTTCTCTCCTCTTCCTCCCCCATCTTCTTCACCCTTCTTCTGGCTTCTTCTTCCTCCTCTTCTATCGATAATTGATTCTTCCACGTCCTGCATCACCTAGGACCACTTGCTTAGTTAAGAAAAGAAAATTATCACCTGTTGTAATTGAAGAGGCCAGGTTCTGAGAAAAATCAGAGCGGAATGCCCCCTTTATTTAACTCAAAACTTCCATAAGACTGAACTTAAGATGCTTCAAGGATTTAGTAGTCCAATGAAGTCATAATCTTTCTTTCTTGCCCATCTTTTACTATACATTGACAGTTACATTTCACAACACCTAGCAAAACAACAAGATCAAAAATACAACACTAACTCCAAAACTAGGTTACCATAACAAAATTATACCATCATTATTCAGATTACTAGAAAGAAAAGGAGGAAGCCCACAAACCAAAAATGCTAAACCAACTCATACACAAAATTAAGTACTCACAAAAACTCTGATTGCAGCTTTTGAATTGCGGAGTAAATTTTCCTCCTTGAACCAACAGCATTTATCCCCATGTCTTTGAGATCCTCCAGAGTTAACATCGGCAAGACCTCATTGTCTACCTCATGTATCTCAAAAACTGGGGCGTATCTTCCTAATCCCAGGCCAACTAACCACTCCCTCACCCCGTTGCTTGCTTCATTATGCTGATCCTGCGAATTGACCTCGTTCTGAGTTATTCCATTGCTCTCTGAAACCCGGGTCCTACTTCCTCTCCTTTGTCTATCCCAAAACTGCAAACCCATATTCTCTCCAGAATTAACCGGGCTCTGCTCTTTTAACAAAGGACTCTCCGAACCCTCAGGCTCCAAATCCCTAAACTCTCCGTTATTATTCTCGGTTCCTTCTTGAAAAGGGTTTGTGCTGTCAATTACACCTCCACCACCGCTGCCACCGACTCCATTATTAAGGATGGAGTCGAATTTATTCCAATTGGTGCGAGGCCGCTTGATAGGCTTCTTGTTCTTGTGCTTTCTGTGGATGAAGTCAGCTGCCTCAGCATAATTCTCGGCGAGCTCAAAAGTATCCCGGTAATTTGAGTCGGCACCATTGACAAGGTTGGTAAGGGGCCGAGTTTTGGAGGTCTTGGCGGCGAGGGAAGGGTCCTTGTGGAAGCGCCAGGTTTTGCTGGGGCGGCGAAGGTGGTGGTTGTTCGAGTCGTATGGTGGGTCTCCACCGATCTCGCCCAGGCGGACGCTGGGGCGGCGCTGGCGTTTGGGGGCCAGGCTAGGGCCCAGGTTGATGTTGGCAGCGATGGTAGCTGAAGTTGGTTTAGTTGTTGTAGGATGTTCGATTGGAGGTGGTTCTGGAAATGTCGCCGCAGTGGTTGGTGGGTTGGAAGAATTTAGGACGTCCGGCGGCTGTAGGTCCGTCGCCATCCGGGATAGTGAGTGCAAGTGTTGTTTATCGGGGTTAAGATAAAGGGGAAGGATAGTGGGCTTTATATGTTCCAACTTTGGGCCTATTAAGTGTTCATGCTCAATTATACGAAATATTTTCCAATTTTCATTTTGAAAAAAATACATAACTACGTAGATCTTAAAATACATTTTCAAAAATTAAAAATTTATGGAATTTCAAAAATTAGATGTTGCATTGTATGATAGGTTACGCTCACAATAATATACAATTTGTGATTACGATCACATAATAGTTAAAAATTACTGTGTCCAAAAAGCTTTCACTGTGCAAGCATCGTACTTATGAGGAGGGGACATTTGAATGAGCAGTGATAGGCTTGCAATGTATATAACTAATCAAAATTACACAATTCTCGACATTCTTGACCGAACGGTGAGGTTTTTGAACAAGAGAGCACAAGCTAACCTCTCACGGCTCCCATGTCCATTTCCTCTCTAATATACACATGAAAAGTCAATTTTATTGAACTACTAGTGGAGATCGTGCGTTGCACGATTATCGTTATAATTTTATAAATGATTTTTATTGGAAGGACAAATAGTTTTACATCTAAATATTTAATTATGTAGACTTATTAATGCATGTTTATATTGTGTTAGAACATTGAAACGTTTGTTCTATGGTTTATATTTTTTAATCGTTCAAATATGCCATAAACGAAAAAGCTTCTCACCATTAAACGATAGATTGCACAATAACATTCAACTTAATGAAGTGACAAATTATTGTCATAAAGAATGTACTCTTTCATTTTACAATAAATTACATATTCGCCCATTTCTCAAGACTTGAAGCAACTTCATTGAGAGCACAATTAAATTAAACATAAACCCAATAAATCTAAGAAGAACAAAGATTCTTATCATCCATACATATCTCCTTCCCAGAAATCAAATTTAATCCATACATATCTCCTTCCGAGAAATCAAATTTAATCCAAAATTAGACAACAAATCAATGAAGTCACTGATGATGGTTCCCATCAATGCCATGAAAAACACCATTCTAAAGTTCTTGTTTCATTTAAAATGAGAAACTTCCAGTTTGTGAAAATGGACATAACATAAACAAATAGACCAAAGGGCATACAAACATAGAGGTAAGACCCTTGATATAATTAGCGTGTGTCAAACAAAAATATATATTAATGTACAGTGAGGAACGAGCAAATGTATAAATGAACATATTCCTTCAAAAATTCAATAAGTGCAAAACTGTATATATTTGATATTGTCTCTTGGTGTCCTTTACATTCAAAGAACCTCCATGTCCTTTACATTCAAAGAACCTCCATATACAAATCTTAAAGTATTGATGGAGAATGTGTGGTTGAAAAATAAGGAAAATTTATTGATGTGATGGAAAATATTATTTTATTGAAAAAGGTGTGGTTGAAAATTAATAGAAGAATGAAAATGAAAATTTTAATGTGTACCAAACATAGACGAAATGTTTAGCTAAAGGAAGACTAAATAATTTCCTGGCAGTTGACAGTACATACAAACGATGCAGCAGACACAATTACGAAGAACAACAATACCAAACATATGGCACACGATATCATGTTTATGCCAATGAAGTCTTAATAACTAAGTTGTTTTATAACGCCAATGCCCATTTCTGATAAAGAAAAGCAGCCAACTGAAGACCAGAGGGAATGAATGCTTTATTTTGAATACTGAATAACTCAATTGACTTGCTAAAGAAGCTAAAGAATAACATGAAAAGCAAACTACGTCTTATTGTCAATAAATATGGGATTCATTTACGTTTACAATCACCTAACACAATACAGAACAAAACTTGACAACATAATAGATAAGATTTTAACTTTTTTTCCTTCTTTAATAATATAAAGCTATTTAATCATCCATACTGAACATGTTCTAAAGTACCACCATACCAGAGTTCATCGCCATTTCAGCGTCAATAATCACCTCAATCGCCTTTTTTGACCACCATAGTAGTTATCTCATAGTCCAGTTGGAAACATGTTGAGCAACACAATCATTAATTGACGAGGTTATCAAATGAGGACTGAATTCAGCATTGGCTGTGGTTGGTTTCAATTAAGGCAGTGGTGTTTAGCGTAGAGAAAGAAAAAGAGAAAATACCATGGGTATTTCATTGTTTGATTATTTTTTTATTCAACCATTATTAATGTGTACCAATAACAAGAATGAATCGGCATTAGAATTCAGATAATTGTTCCTGTCTTCCTTTCCCACTTTCCATCCAAAACAGGAGATCTAACTTTGCTTCTAGGTCATTCAAATCTGACTTTAGTTGTTAGCAACTTATACAAACCAATCCATGATAATCAGCATATTGTGGTACTAACAATGATATTTTGACTCGTCGTCAAATCTGCATATATAATCAATTATCTATTGTTGATCATAGGCTACTGCATTTTGATTTAAAATTTCTAGATTATTTAGTTACACCCCCCATCCTCGGTGGAAATTTTGCTAATAAGGTTGTTAATTTGAATCCTTTAAAATTCTTATGATGCTAGTTAATTTTTTTTTAAAAAAATGATGACCTCCCAAACATTAAAGAAAGAGATTAGACAACAAAATAAAACAAATCAATACTGTGGTTTAAGATTGCTAGTTCAGTCAAGTGGATACTGCCCAAACATTAAATAAAACATACTTCAAACACCAATAGGACAAATGTAAATGGAGAAAGAAGAATAATCACATATGTAAAGGGTATACGCAGGTTAGACAGTGAACAATTTAGATTAAAATTCATCACTTAGGCTGACTTTGACATTCACGTTCGCTCCTTTAAGCCTCTGAGTATAGATAAAACGTCCTAGAAAAACAATATAATGGCGAGATCCAACCTGTAAGAATAAAAAACAAGTTACAAGTCAACTTTAAACCTCACTATGAACATCACCAAAGTATGTTTTAACCTTAAAAACTTGGGTAATAACTTCAACGTTATATCAATAACTCAACAATAGTACAACGCTCTTTTGCACTAATAGAAACCAATATCTAGCAAAAATATAGCACAATGGCAATTAAGTGTAATATATTACTCAAAATTAATCACAAGTAAGTACGTTCAAAAGAGACAACAGTATTAGCATACATCAAAGAAAAAAGGCATTAGAAAACAGTATAATCACAGTAGTTTAAGGAAAAATTACATTTGTTTATGGTACATGGCGTTTCATATCTTGAGACAGACATCAATAAATCTTTATTTCTTTACTTTTTGAATAGGTAAAATTTCAAATGCCTACCCATGTGAATACAAAATAACTCATTTTAAGCGTTAGTACAAGTACTCAATTTTTTAACTGTTACCACGAAAAGAAAGAAAGAAAAAAGAAGAATCAAAAATTAATGGCAATGCCATATATATCATGATAACAATATTTAATTGTTTACCGGTCAAAAAATTTATTCCGAAGGAACCCATCTATATCAACTAAATCAATCCAAATACGCATAGCAAAATAGATGCAAATAACACAAACATGAAAAAGTATGCTTGAAGATTGAAATTTCCAAATGTAGCATAAAAAATACACACACATAGATCCATAGTACTACTCACCATGACACTGCAAAGACTTCTTCATGTGTAGTTTCTGCCTCTGAAGTTTCAACAGTAGGCTCAATTTTCGTTGTGGGCTCAATTTTAGGCTCAGCCAAAGAAGGGACATTTGTCTGTTTGTGTCTCCATGTCATACGGAGCTAAAGAAGGGGCTCAATTTTCGTTCGTGTCTCCATGTCATACGGAGACACGCCGTGTCATTTGATTATTTTTCAGTTATCTATGGCATGTATGTTTTAAAGAAAATTCGTCTGGCCAAGCAGTCGGAGAAGTTCAAGAGTACAGAAAATTAGGAGGTAATTTTATATGCTTTTAGTAATTTCGATGAGGAATATTATATATGTCATCAATAGACAATCTTTTTTTCCAGTTAGTAATTATATCCATTGTTCTCTATGTTGTTTAGTCTTATATCACTACACCAAAAATTACATTTCGAAACGGGCAAAAAACATTGCCTATTACCTTTAGCAACGGCTGCTTGTCAGTTGGGGGATGCGATGTTGCCATAGAGTCTCAGTTATTTGCAACGATCGTTGAGCATTGCAAAAAATGTCATTTGCAATGGTCATTGAATCTTGCAAATGACCTTTTTTGCAACGTTCATTGACCGCTGTAAATGACCTTTTTTGCAATGCTCAGCGGACGTTGTGCTTTCTTTTCTCTTCTCTTTTAGCAACGCTTTTTTACCATTGCAAATGTCAATTTTTTTTTTAATTGCAATTACCTGTGAATTTAAACATTTTTACAGCAATACACGAGTATTTTAATACCACAAGAAATTTAAAAGTAACTTCATTAAGACAATAAACATGATCACAAGTACTATTACTTCATCAAAATACAATACACACTCCAATATAGAAGCTAGATACAAAAGACAATTCAAGGACTTATACCATCAGGCCAAAGAGACTGATTTTTTAACAAAAAAACTATGAAAAACATCCAAAAGTTGTGTATATCAAATAATCCCATCATAATGCACACAATCTATATAACCAAAGCTTCAAATGAGACGTTCCAGACCAATCCTTTTACATAGACTCTCAAAGAAGATAGGCACATGGAAACTCTGTTTTAAATTATTTCCTTAACTCAGTTCGGCTCTATGTAACTGCAAGAAAGAAAGAATATAGAAGCTGATTAATGTCATTTATATGAGAAATTGAACCATACACTGAAGAACTCGAAATAAATAAATGAAAAAATGTAGAATTATATAAAGTACCTTCATCAAAGAAGTCTAATCCAACTCTTTGGCCAAGCTACAGTACTTTCCATGGCATCACTAAGAACTCGAAATTCCTCATTAGGTCTATACAAGGGCAAATTACTCATATACACCTCTTCCACCCAAACCTTTCAACAATCACGTCCGAGTGGAATGTGATGCACATTTGCAATTGGGTCTATTGTGCAATCTTCCCTTCACCTACAACTTCCTCATCCTCAAACATGTACTAATGCAATAGTTGACACTTTGTGTTTTCCATCGGTACAATACCTCCCTCTGTACCACTTCCTTGTGGGAACTACAAATTCGCAATAAAATAAAAATATTTCTTTTAAAACTAGTATGATATAGTC
>CAIGRO010233855.1:0-16400 GCA_903798355.1 Fraxinus baroniana | reverse complement strand
GCATTTAGGCCCTGTTTGTCCCACATTATTTTTTTCATTCTCATTCTTCTACTCATTTTCAACCACATATTCTTCAATAAAATAATATTTTCCATCACATCATTAACTTTTCCTTCTTTTTCAACCACACACATCACTTCAAAAAAATGCATTTTCTAATTTTAATGTACATCAAACACACTCCAAACAAGCTCTTAATAAGCCCACTTTTCTCCCATTTTTTTTTTTTAAATTCCATTTTTCTACGTAATTATTTTCAATGGTACCACACAATAAAATATTCTACACGTAAACTCAAAATTTTTGCCACTTTTTAGCCACACAAGGAGGCTAAGTTTATTTGTTAATTTTATATTTGAAACATTTTTCTCTTTCATAAAATTATTTATTATGTCAGTAGATAAGGAGCATATTAGAAACCTCGAAAAAGATATTTGACTCTCTAAAATAGAGAAAATGAGGATAATAACGAGTCTGTTGAAAATACTTTTAAGATTGCATGTGATTAATTAATGTTAGCATCTGAAGATCAAAATTAGTGTGGGGGAATCATGGCAAGTAGGGTAGGGTAGGGTAGGGTGGGTGGGTGTGTGGAGGGTGGGGTGGGTCATGGGTGTGTAGAGTCGAGAATGAAAATTGCAAAAAGATGATGGGATCTAGATGGTTGGCGAAGGGAGAAAGCAAAAGCGGGACAAGAGCACATGGGGAGTGGGGAATTAATAGAAGAAGCGTAGGAATGCACATGCGATGGAATGCGATGCCTTAAAAGACAAAGCGTGAAGCTATCTTCTACATTTACCTCGTGGGTCCGCACATCTATTTGATTTTCCTCCCATACGAGCCCACAAGTCGTTCGCCCGAGCAATCGTCCAATTTTTTTTTTGTTTGTTCGGCTCGCACTTGGACCCTTCCAAGCTTGAGTAGCTCATGGACTGAGCTCAGACGAGACGAGCTACTCGGTCCGATTGTCACTCCTACCTTTGCCCTTGTACTATGAGGCATGAATGATTATATTCCATTCGATTTACATATTTATTACGTTAAATTAAACTGTATTTTATACTTTGTATATAGCGAAGATGATAAAAACATGTTGGTACGGAACTCCAACAGCAGCAAATTCAGCCTTGCAACAATCGACTGTAATAAGTTACAGTTTTCAATCAATGTCAAAATTGTGAATGCTTCATCAGTCACTGATGAGTATAAAATGTCTAAGATTATTAAGTTGTGAAACTCAATTATTGTCTCTGTGCAAAATTCGCACTCAATGACTCAAATCGACCTCCAAAGTACGGTTACCATAAAGGTTGAAAGGTGTGCAAGAAGCCTCCTCCAGGGATGCATGAGCCAAATCTCTCGAACCAAAATTTCACTTAAAACTTGTTTGATACAACCTAAAATTGAAAATATGATCGTTATTGGATCTCACTCGTCTAATAAAAGTCAACAATAACGACTAATTTTTCGATTTTAATCTCTACCAAACACACCCTTAAGAATAATTTAAGAATTTCATACTTATAATTTCAATTTTGCCATAATTTTAATTTTCTTGTAAATACAGAGCCGACATGATTTTGTATTACTCATTAAGGTTTTCAATTCTTAACAAAATTCAATATCGTTTGGTGAAGACACTTACCAAGGATGCATTGCACTACATACATTTGGGTGTAATAGTACATTACTCAAATCATTATCACCAGACATCGCAAGTGAATACATGATTTCACTTGTGAAAAGTTAACGGTTATTATTCAGAGTGAACCAACTTGCATTGAAAATGAAAGATCGAAAAGGCCAAAAAAAAAAATCAGTTTTCAATCAATGTCAAAATTGTGAATGCTTCATCAGTCACTGATGAGTAAAAAATGTCGAAGATTATTAAGTTGTGAAACTCAATTATTGTCTCAGTGCAAAATTCGCACTCAATGACTCAAATCGACCTCCAAAGTACGGTTGCCATAATGGTTGAAAGGTGTGCAAGAAGCCTCCTCCAGGGATGCATGAGCCAAATCTCTCGAACCAAAATTTCATTTAAAACTTGTTTAGTACAACTTAAAATTGAAAATATGACCGTTATTGGATCCCACTCGTCTAATAAAAATCAATAATAAGGACTAATTTTTCAATTTTAATCCGGTTTTAATCTCTACCAAACACACTCTTAAGAATAATTTAAGAATTTCACACTTATAATTTCGATTTTGCCAAAATTTTAATTTTCTTGTAAATACAGAGCTGACATGATTTTGTATTACACATTAAGGTTTTTTAATTCTTAACAAAACTCAATATCGTTTGGTGAGACACTTACCAAGGATGCATTGCACTACCTGCATTTGGGTGTAATAGTACATTACTCAAATCATTACCACCAGACATCGCAAGTGAATACATGATTTCACTTGTGAAAAGTTAACGGTTATTATTCAGAGTGAACCAACTTGCATTGAAAATGAAAGATCGAAAAGGCCAAAAAAAAAAAACATGATTGAGGAATCGCGTGCTTTATTTTGGAAATTTTGAGGACTGGTGCACCATATTTCCATCCAAGAAAGACAAGCAGAAGGTTCAAAAGACAAAGTAATCAGACAAAACTAGATAACAAAAAGAAAAGGATATGCACAAAAATGCAATTCCAAAAGATTTCACAAGCTACCAACAAAGCCCATAAAATCCAGAAAATCAAGAAAAGCAGCACGACCACCCCGCTATATACGTATAGCGAATCTCAGGAATTTATTGGCCAAAAGAGTTCCATATACAAATCGCTTAGACCAGCAACATTCGAAACTGTCCTTCAGAAACTTTCACGATCATAAAACATAGTATGTTCGAGTAAGCGACAATATTATCTTTGGTGCATCTTATTTTGGTTAAGAGAGTATCATCCAACAGAATATTTAACCAACAAAGTAAAGTTCCATACTGTAACCTATACAACTTAAGTTTGTGAACAACATAAATGAAGCATGTATAACTAAACTTAAGAAACTAGCTCTATTTCCACCATGAAAGAGTACCTTCCTCAACTAATGAAATATGTCAAATACGCAGAAATAGCATAAAAAAAATATTGCAACACCTAAATAAACTTTCCTTGCGTTATATTATTGGGATCAAATATCTTTACACATGACTATCACTACTCGACTGATATTTTCCCTCCTAGGCTCTAGTAAAAACAACACAATTATGCTATTGATTCCTTCTCTCCTGAACACAGAAATAGCATAAAATATCTAGCTACTAAACACATTTTACATGTACTAACAGGGAAGAAACCACCTTACTGCATTTTACAAGGACTACAGGCTCCAGCATTGGCCATTGGTTACATAGAATTCATCCCATACGGAGTGGTAATGCATGAATTTCTCCTTTATCTTCGTTTCTTAGTGTCAATCTTCTGCTAATCATTCCGGGGCCTTGCAAGCCATAGAGAACTCAGGGCTCGAAGCCTTGAAAAATAATCGTGTAACAAGAGAACCGCACGCGCTGATTGTCTGACTGTCAAGATACGATGCATTTGCTGTAACGTTTGTTGCCTCAAGTTGTCTGCCTACTCAATGTCAAGAAAGAAAAACTCAGTTCCGTAACTTTTATCATAACTCCTACATATTTTGCTTCAAAATGCCATTTAATTTTATGCAAGACGTGAAGATTTACACAATGACCTATATCTATGCAAGAAACGAAAATGTTCTTTCCCTGTTGACAACCAAAGGAAAACTCAGATAAGTCGAAGCTCTCATGGAAGTTACTAAATTAGATGAGCCCTCGACCCAGCCGGTGGCCCGGCCTGTTTCACACCTCTTCTACTGCATATACGATATGAAAAACACAAGCAGTTCGGGAAATCACGACTAATAACTACTCATTAAGTGTAGGATCAAGTTACATCATCTACTTTCTTTTATAAATAATCAATTACAAAATACAAACAAAAAAAAAAAAAGCAATGCACAAAGGGAATGAGAAAAAGTACAGCCGACTCATTGAAAAGGATATATTACCTGATGCAGAAAATCGTCAAGCGTCCCCAATTTCCCCATGGCCATTGCCATCTGACCCATATAATTAGCAACATTTGACCCTTCAGGTACAGATGATCCACTAGCCAATGTTTCCGCTAGAGACTGCTGTAGTGCATCCATACCTTGTGAAAGGGCATCTTCAGCTTGATGTGATAATTGCTGCAAATTATAGATCCGTGCTAATTGTTGCTCTGTCCATGGCTCCATTTGATTCACAATAAGCTGCATTGTGATTGAATGCCAATCAAAAAACAGAAGTTGTGAAAGCGTTAAAATATTCTCTTGGATACATATATCAAAATTCTTTTTGAATCATAAATTTCTTCATCAGTGGGAAAATCTTTATAATATATTAGTTAAAAAAACTAATTGGTTACCTAATGCACAAATTGAAGATACATCCAAGGGAAAGATCTATTATTGATACCTTAAACAACAAACGTACGAATCATGTAACAATAACAGATGAAAACAAACAGTAGATGTTAGAATTAGGGTGTGACCAAAATTCATTTTGGAAGACTACATGAGAATTCTACTTAAAGTCAAGTTGGGAATTTAAGTTGGAATTCAATTTGAGAGTTGGTAGAAGACTTGAAGAGGTCTTGAAGGTGTCCAACTTGCAATTGGAGAAGCAAACGTCGAACTGGCGCTCACCTGGCACCTTGATCCCACTCGAGTGCACAAAATAGGAGCACCAGTGCTCACTTACCGCGAGGCAGCCGCTAGAGCGGCCAACCACTGCTCTACGCCCGCCAAGATCGCCGCTCGAGCCGAGGTCTTGTCCGAGGAATATTCTGTTCGAGTTTTGGACAGTGTTTAATTCTTATTTCATCCCAAATTTCCATTATTAATTTTACCCATTGTATTGGGAATTCCTTAGGGATCTTAGTACTATATACATGTGGCGTTCAACACACATAGAATTAATCTTTACATTCTACACATTTATATGCATTAATAAAATTCTCCTCTTTTGCCCGTGGTATATTTTTATCACGTAAATCTTGTGTTCTTGTTTAATCTATTTTTCATATTGCAATATTATTATACTGGTTTAAATCATAACAATAGGTATCGGTGCAAATTGGTATCGGTTTATTTCTAACAGTACCCTAACATCATTAGGGTCTAGTTAGCACAAAGTTGGAACCTTTCATTCAAAATACCAGCCCAAAAACCAAATTACTCTTAATATTGATGTATAGATACTATGCTTTTCTTACAAACATAGATAAATGTAAATAAATCCTTAAGTGATTGGAAAATGGATATAAAGTTAAAAAGAAACAAGTTATATCTAACAATTGTTAGACCAGTAATTCGATCTGATGGTAGATGGGAGATTGCAGAAGGACATGTTCATAAGATAAATGTAGCAAAACTAAGGATGTTGATATGGATGTATGAAAATATTGAATAGTAGTGACACCATTTGAGGCTAGATTAAGGAAAGGATAGGTCAGATGGTTAGAACTTGCCTACTTAAAGAAACACTATTTCACGATAAATGGATCTCAATATGAAGTGAAAGGTAGACAAGAATTAATATTAACTTAATATGGTTGCAAAAGATTTAATTCCAATGGACATCTCGACAGAAGTAGTGATATATCAAACGAAGTGGGGGAAAAAAAAGAACAAACTGGCAAAAGAAAGCAGTGTTCAATTAAAAACACACCTTGAGAAGTTCAGTTGGACGAAAACCACCAATCCACATAAAGCACCTTTCTGCAGGAGTTTTCCACATTCCTGACAAGATGTGGAATACATCTGCCTTGGCTGCATCCCCTTTCAACCTGAAAATTTCATTGAAATGTGTAGTCACATTGTCCACAATATTACGAAGTTCCGTGTCACTTGCATGTGAATTGACTGTTGTCCTCAGCTCATTAATCAGCTTGTTTTGCTCTTCCAACCACCTTCCATATTCCACGTCAAACGCCAAGGCCCCTGTATAATAAAAGATAAAAAAACCTAATTACGAAATAGCCCAAAAAATTAAAGCAAATAAATGAGAGAGAGAATAAAAGAAAACAAGCTGATCAATTCACAACATTAAGCATAATAACTTTTTAACTGTTGTTTGTAATGAATATCTGGTTGGAAATTGGTTTTGAAAGATTAAAATTTGGTTGTGATAAAACCCAAACTTGGAAAAGTGACTTTCGTATCAAACTTTCGGCCAAATATTCAGTCTTGATCCGATAGTCAAATTACAAAAGTAAATAGACCAATTTGTTCTAACTTGGAAAAGTGACTTTCGTATCAAACTTTCGGCCAAATATTCAGACTTGATCCGATAGTCAAATTACAAAAGTAAATAGACCAATTTGTTCTACTCGTTGAGTAGATCGTCGTGGTATATTTAAAATCTCAAAATCAATTCCGGATGAATGAGGAATTGCGGTCCAAAGTTGGGAAGAAAATAGAGGAAGATGTCTGAAAAATTAACTAAGGCTGTTGCTAGCTTATGGCTAGACACAAGCCAGAGACAGGCTAGCGAAATAATCACTATTTTTATCGCTTGAGCGAGACGACAAGTTAGCGACAGTGAATGATGCGACCTATTGCAAGAGTTTGCTGAACTTGGGGGGCGATATTTCATTCACAATTCCTCACCCTCTATAAATAGGACCCTAGGGACGTCCCTATCTTTACACCAATGATATGCAATCATATAGCATTCATTTTTCTCTCCTTTCTCAACCAAATTCTTACATTCTTGTTGCATAAATTCTGATTTTCTTCACTTTGCATATCGGAGTTCGTAAACCAAGTTCTGGTTCACTGTTTCTTGTGTGTTGTAGTGCTACTCACACAAAAAGATAGTCGTATCTTGAGAGTTCATTGCCATAAACCGTAGGTACCGTTGTGAGGCAAATTTGACTTAAAGACAAAGTATACAACACTTGCCTCGACTTTGATTTTATTGCTGCAATACTGAACATTTTGAGGATTTATTTGAAGTTCATTTCCTATCGTTACTCTGCCGAAATTTCTACAGAATTTTAAAGGTAATTTGGAGTTTTTTCCGGCGTTGTTTGTCACTCCATGCACGAAACATTTCCAACAATTTTAACGCCCAAATATAAAAGGCAACGGCTAAAACATGGACAGTCAGTGCGCAATTGCCCGTAAAATTTTATAATTGTCCATGTCCAAGTACAACCATTCCCTGTCAAGAACTTCTTCATCTGATTACCATGCAGGATTAGTTTTTTCTAGGGGACACGTCTTTATCCCCAAAAAAAAACCCCATTTCCCACTATACCAGTCAAATCCAGTGGAAAGATTTGAAATCAACAAAAGAAAAAGTACCGTGGACCTGACCTAATGAAATTTTCTGATATTAAAATTTGTATGGCCATGAAATTGGAATAAAATGATGAAATTAGCACCTCAAGCATCCATGTATGTTATGAACTTGAGCAAAGCCATCAAATTCTACCTCAAAAAACTAGACTGTCTTCAATAGTATTGCAGCTAATTTATGTCGACCATCTTTTAAAGCAAATTGTAATGATTTGAAAAATTATTTTATCTTCACTCTGGTTTTATCATCTAAGTTTCAGGAAGAAAAATAAATAAATAAATAAAAAAAATAGAACAATCAAGAGTATACATTAAAAAATACCATACCGTTGCCACTTCCAGAATGAGATTGGTCTCCTGCGCTTGAGATGAATATACCCTATATCAAACAATAACTAAATTTAAAGAAATACAAAATACATCTGAAAAATAACGTAATTGTCAAGTTCGTTGGGAATAAAGTCCAAAAGGAAACAAAAATATGTATAGTGCATCTATTTAATCGAACCTGTTGACGTGCCCGCTGCAGCTCCTGCTCTAGTTGGCTTAGCTTCAGACGGCTATTCTCCAGCTGCTGTACATAGGCCTGCAAAGTAAAATAATAATAATCATTTAATTCAAGGTTCTCATCAATGCTATAACATTATCTTGTCCCTTGCAAAAGAACAGATTAAACATGAAGAATACCAGTCGAAACTTAAATAAAAATGCAGACACCTACTTTTTTCCTCAGTCGGCTTTTCCTAGCAGCTTCACGATTTTGGGCAAGTCTTCGAAGTGTCTGAACGTCATAATATAACATAAGAAAGACAATAAACACATTGAACTTGAACTTACAAGAGATTAGTTCAAAGATACGACCTTCTGATCGAGGCTTTTTTCTTTTGATCTGTCACTGGAACCAGAGGCTGTAGCAGCAGTGGATTGATGACCCATTTCAAACTGTGCAAGGAAGAAACCCGTTCATCAAAAATAGTGCAATGAGAAATCTTTTCATGTATAAAATCAATTCTCCAACCATTTTTCCAGCCAAGGTCTTCCATATTTGAGTGAAGTAGCATAAATTGAGATGCAATAACTTCAATTATGAAAGTTTTGTGACTAAAGTAAGGAAAAGGCGTACAAAAACGCACTCTTAGAAGCCAAAGAAAGGAACAGCAGGATTTGAAAGAGAGAATACCTGTTGATGTTTTTCATCTGGATCCACATCAGTTGAAGTATCTGTACGGGAGCTGGATTCTGCCCTGTTGGACTCTTCCCAGTTCTCATGTTGAGCTCCAGATACAGAAACTGGATTCAGATGTGACTGTATTGCTTGAGACCCCAGAAGAGAAGGGGAAAAACTTGTACTGGTAGAAGCAAGAGACTAAATAACCCAGAGTGATAAAGGAATCAGAAACCAACAATAATATTCAAATCAAAGAAAGAGAAACAATAACGGTAAAGAGAAGACAAATTACCTTATTAAATGTGAGATTAGGACCCACCAATTGGCTAGTTATAGTTGGATTAAACACTGGACCTATATTAGGATAACCAGTTCAGATGATATAAAACGAGAGAACAAATCACAACAGGAATGACACTTGGTCAATCCGACTCAACTCAGGAAAAAATGCACTCACTAGGCATGCGAAAATACCTCTTCATAGACTATTCATGTCAGGGTTTCAGATTCATAGCAACAGCACATACCTATAATTTAAATAGATGGTCTAAACTAAGAGAGTCCTGTACCTCATTTCTCTACATTGAGAACTCAAATGTACCAGAAGAGATTAATATCATAAGAATTGTCTAGTAGCATGTTTGCATATGAAAGTTATTCCGTTGGAATTCAAAATTATGCTTATGTTAAGTGCAAGAACATGAGCTTTCACGGTTCCCGCTAGACCAATTTATTGCTTCCTCCCCTCCCACCCCTTCCCATACCTTTTTGTCTTGCCCTTCTTGGCCAGAGTTAATGTCATCAAACTTTAGTAATAAATCACCTTGCAAAAATATTATAGTTCACTCTCCTAAAGATTTGAGACAATATGGAATAAGTCTGCCTAGATCAAGATTTAAACTTGCCATGACCTTTTGGAAATGTTTAGAAAGATAAGAATACAGGTGACAATGTAGATTTCATCCGATTAGAGCTTAGTTCACTATTTCAATATCAAGGTTCAGTCTACCCTTCATTTTCTGTCAACATATGATTCATAATTCACATCCATCAACGATTAACCAACAACTCAAAATGTTATTTTTTGAAAATTGTGGAAACTTTCAATGCTTAATGAAGATAGAACACAGAACATGAAAATCAGAACTAACAGTAGACAAAGCCAAGATTTATGAAACATACCGCGACTGACATGAGCAGCATCTCCACTCTGGAATCCAAGATATTGCTCAAGGACCCCAAAATCATTAGCTTGTGAAGATTGCATTGTATTCGCTTCTGCTTGCCTGCATGCCACAATTAAACTACCTAACAGTTAACAAAACAGTAATCTGCATAACTCAAAATTTTTATCAGTTCTCGAGTAAGATTGTTATAAGATTTTTTTTACATATTCTTGCAGCGCGATCCTGGACTAAATCGCTGAAAAGTTTGGGTTGTGTCTGAAATCTAAAATGGTGAAAATAGGAAATATAACTTCAGTATGCGCGATTTGACATTCAAGATTTCACGTAGAAGTCATGATTTTTTCTATTCTTTTTATTGGTCAATCTCATAATTATAATAATTACAAGGGGAAATATTGCAAAACTTCGTAATTGAAAATGGGAAAAAGTTCAATTTCTAACTGGAGAGCGAGCAAATATTCAAGGTATGAAAAAACTTGTAAAGAAAGTTACGTGTGATTGGAAACTGGCGTCGAAGAGATGATGAAGCTTGGTTTCCCAGCAGTCACACTTCTATTAACCTTAGCACCAACTTTAACCGTTGTACTACCCATAAATCAACATCACCTCCTCGGATTTTCAGAATCAAAAATCTTAAAAAACAACTGAAAGAAAATTAATGCTCGAAACCCTTCTTACCCATAAACTTTTATAAGACGGATCGAACACGCAAAATACACACCTTTTAAGTTTTAATAATCAAGAACACCAAACCCCATAAACCCTTTTCACAAAAACCTCCAAAAAGGACAGAGGAAAAAAAAAGGAAGAAAAAACCAGGACACAGAAAACTAAAGACTGCTTAAACGACTGAGCAAAACCAGCTGCTGAAAGATTGGATCTTTTTTACTATAAAAATAAAAAAAATATAAATGATTTCTTGAAAGATTAAACTAAATTGATTTTAATCTAGATATTTTTCTTTCTTCCCCATTCAAAAGTCTCTGCATAAAATTCAAGGGTCCCGGTTATAGTTTTAAAAAAGCTTTCTTTATTGTTTTTAGTATTTACTTTATTTATGCATCTACGGAGATAGAGGACGTGACGTTCACATCATTCCAAAATATGCGTCACTTTCATTTTTCCACTTCTCAAAGCATTTCCATTTTCTATTGCCTTTCCCGGCTAACTTTTTATATTTATAGTTCCAACCCTTATTTTTAACTTGAATTGCACTTGAGCCTATGAAGTCCTGAAAAGTTACAATTGATTCCCAAGTTTATGGGTTCTCTATATGAAAATAATTGGGGTTTGGTTTGAGATTTAGAGTTGGTTTTAAAATCTAAAAGGGTAAGTTAGATAGATTTAGCCTATGTTGGATATAAATTCTATAAAACTCATTTTGTAAATTAATTTCAATAATACATTCTTCTAATAAAATAATTTTGCACGTGAATCTATGATTTTTCATATTTTTTAATCACACATTCCCTAAAAATATCAAATTTCACAAAAATCTATTCATAAAAAATCTACATCAAACAAACTCATAATAATAAAGATGTCAATGTACTAAACATTGACTCTTGATTTCCTTTTCCTAGTAAAAGAGAAAATAAGAATAGTAATTTATAATTTATTATAATGGAGATTATTATGTGTGCAATATAGTTATAAACTTCGGCATGTTCTGATCGGACGGATCGAAAAATCGGCAACCCAAGCCCTTGATCAAGGCTGGATTGTATAAGTTGATGGGACATCCACTAACCTGATTAAATTTCGAGTTAATAGACATTTTTTGCAAAACTAGGGGTATACTTTACGCGGTTTTGAAGAATCAAATTTACAATCTTGAAAACTTGCATTTAGTCAAATAAGATATTGTTGTCATTTATGTTACCGTCAATTATTATCTTAAAATCTTTTTTAAAATATTAGTCTTAACATTTTACCAGCGTTCTAAAAAGTAAGGTGTGTTGAAACAGTGAGGTTAAACTTCAAGTTTTTATGAGCACAAGCATGCCTAAGAGTAAAAAGGCATAAAGCCCAACTAGGCAACAATTCTGAACTTTGCACCTAAACACCTTTATAGAACATTGCATTTCACTAAATTTCTTTATATCAAATAATTAATTTATGGATTTGTTATATATGGAGAAATCATTTTCTAGTAAATAAAAATTGATTACTTTAATTTATATAATTTTTTGGTGATGGCAAATAAAATGTTTGTACATAACAATGACAATAATAATAACAAAAAATTAGAATATACAAAAACTATAAAATTAAATGTTATCATTATAGTAACAAGAAGTTTATAATATCAATAATTTATAAATATAAAAAATAATTAATAAAACTTTAATTTTGTCTTGCAAAAAAAATTTATACTATGAAATATTTAAACAATTTTCTGAATAGTGACCCACCAATCTGATCAATAACTCAGCTGTTCAACCACTGATCGATAACCCAGTATTCTGGCCAAGTCAATGTTCGAATCAAGTCTAATAACAATTATGATGGAAATGACCTATTGCTAACTATTTAGTAAACTTAAAATATGAACTTAAAAAAGTGTGCCAAACATTAACACCCTACTAGTCTATATAAATTCTAAAGGAAATAAAAATGTGCAGTGGGACAAATTGAAAGACTTACATTTTGTTGGGATGGTTTTTCAGAATTTCGTATGGTGATTTTGTCCATATTTGATACACATCAAAATTTGTATTCTCATTTTTCTATTCATTTTCAACCACACATTTTTCAATAAAATAATATTTTTCATCACATCAATAAATTTTCTTTCTTTTTCAACCACACGTTCTACATCAATATAATATTTTATGAATACATTGTTCTAAAATAATGTGGCTCAAACACGTCCAAACTTAATTTTTGTATCTTCCAATTCCTTCTCTAATTTGAGGGGCTTGTATGCGATGGGTTCGGGTGTCATATAAATTGTTTCTCATTATAATATTGTATTTTTTAAAAATGATCTTACAACTCGAATAGTAAGCAAGATATATTATATCTAGAAGGTATATAACTAAAGACTTGTTAGATTGGTACATTCGATTTTGAATAGGCTTGTGTGGTTTAATTTTTTCTTCGCAAGGTGCATTGCAAAGACTGTGAAATTAATATATGTTAATTTTGTTATTTTTTGTTTTTTTACAGATTTTTAGTCCTCTTCATCACAGTTATAGTGGTTCCTTAGAGACGTTCTTGACATGAGCTAATTGTGTTAACCTAGACTTATTGTACACTAGCAAATTGTGTTTTCTATTTCAAAATTCTCTTGAGGCTTGTTTGACACATAATTTTTGTAAAATCATTTTTTTTCCCAAACTTGTTTTCAATCGTTTATTCTGTGGGCCCACAACTTCTCTAACTTTTCAACTATACAATCTATGAAAAATTATTTTTCGTTTAAAAAATATATACCAAATAGGTTTTTTGTCTTCAAAGTTCAAACAAATATTTAGTGTATAGCCCCTGTTTGGTGGCCATTTTTTGAAGGAAAAAAAATTGTTTTGAATAGTAAATTTTTGGAGAATGTGTGTTAAAAAGTAGAAAAAATTTAAATTTGTGTATATAATATTTTATTGTGTGAATATATGATTGAAAATGAAAAAAAAAAAAAAAAAGGGAGAGTTTTGGAGACAAACAGGGACTATATGACTAGTGCTAGAAGAAGCAACACAACGTTAGAGTAATAAATAGTGGTACATGCCCTCACGAGCATGGCGCAGTGGTAAAGCGGGAGGGTTCTCTGCGGAACATCGAATGTTTGAATCCCCGCAGCAGTTANAAAAAAAAAAAAAAAAAAAAAAAAGGGAGAGTTTTGGAGACAAACAGGGACTATATGACTAGTGCTAGAAGAAGCAACACAACGTTAGAGTAATAAATAGTGGTACATGCCCTCACGAGCATGGCGCAGTGGTAAAGCGGGAGGGTTCTCTGCGGAACATCGAATGTTTGAATCCCCGCAGCAGTTAGAATGCAACATCTATGTTGGATGGCAGATGTCCATAAAGAGGAGAATCGTCGAATGTCCAGTCCAAGTTCATATAAGTTGTGATCGCATTAGGACTAACCCGGGTGGCAAATCAGGGGGAAGGTCGTTACTCTTTAGGATTAACAGGGCGAAACTTGAACACTTGAATCATCAAAAAATAAATAAATAAATAGTGGTCCATAATAAACAAATAAAGTAAGTGGGCATTTCTGCAATCTCGAATTCTTGAAGGGTTCTTTGTTTATTTCTAAAACTATGTTTTAGAGAGAGAATGAATACAACAATTATTACCGACTATCCTTTTCCTCTGCCGCCATCGAGGAACGTTGACCCGTAATCTTTTCTTTTACACGAGCAAATGACCATCATGCCCTTTGCACCGCTTCGGTTTAAGAATACTCTCTCTCTGAATCTTTCTGTGCCAGACCAAACACGGCGCAGGGCTGCGTTTGAAATAGTTGAACTTGGTCGAACTATATGCATCGATTATATAGGATTTGCTGCGTAATCTTATTAAAGACGACCAATCTAAAGTTGAGTAATACGAAAGTTAAGATATTTTTAAACATAACTCAAAAAAGTGTTGACTATCATCAATTTTGTAGAAATTTTACTTAGTACTAGTCACGAACTTTACTTGAATTTGGTCTACTGAGGAGTGGGATCGAGTGAGCATTTCGGTATCGAACTAAAATAATCCACTTCTTGTAATATCGAGCCGCATTATCTTATTTTATATTTCTTATCTAGTCTTGACTAGAGATGGCAATGGGGCGGGTTCGGGGTAGGGCACCCCCACCCTGACACGCCACTCCCACGCCCTCCTCGCGCCCAACCCCACCTTAAACAGGGTGGGGCGGGGTCGGGGCTAGGGTGGGGCGCGGGCTTGCCCCATTTCCTGTCCTATTTATGATTTTATTTTTTCAAAAATTTCCAGTTACTATTTTTTATTTATTTTGTACTTAATTATTTTTTTTATTTTTCACGAGGCACTTCAAGGCAAGGCACCCTCTCTCCACCTCGTACCGCCCCGCCCACCAACCCATAGGGGTGGGGCAGCGTCTGGCCAGGGTAGGGGGAATTTTTTTGCCATCACTAGTCTTGACTCGTTTGAATATGAGTACAATAAAAAAAAATAAATAAATAAATAAAACTCCAGACATCTAAGTTCCAAAAATGATATTGGACTTCGGTTAAAATATATAGATCAATCGGAGTCAGGTTTTTCCGTGCATAAAATTTAAATCAACTCTATCTAGTTGATATTAAAAAGATTGAAATTTCGTAAGAATACAATCAGTCGAGTATGAGTGAGATTTTTACTTAAATGCATTTTTTAACTTGACAAATCCACTCTGCGCACTATGTGGACAAACCATGAAGCATGCTTGGCTAAGCTTGAAAGTTAATTTTAAAAAATATAAAAAAAGAATTACTTTCATAATTACCTAAAATTTGCTAATAAAAAGGAATTTAAAAGTAACTCTTACTACTTTTTTAGCTTATGCTGAAGCTGTGAAATTAGTTCTAGAAAATAAGTTTTGTAGTAATAAGTACCTTTAAAATTAATAAATAAATAATTTAAAAGTAAAATTAATCAAATATACTAGACATATATACTGCTTAATGTTATTAAGTATTTTTTTTAACTTTTTTTTTCCTAGTTAGAATTATATTAATGGAACTAACAAAAACACAAATGGATGCATATATATTTATAAATGAACAATAATTATAAATTTTAATTTTTATGTGTCATTAGACAAAACTTTTGATAAAAGTCTTACAAATTTTGATAAAAAAATATGAAATATATAATCGAAAAATTGATAAAAATATAAATCTCATAAAATATGTGGTTAAAATTGAAATTTGACCGATTGAAAAGTTAATAAAACTTTAGCAGTTTTTTTCCCCCCATAAATGTGAAAATCGGGCAAAATAAGTAGATTAACTGAATGGTCTGAATCCCTTAAATTATGTTGAAAATATTTCTTTTTATTTGTATGTTAATAATTAATTAATTGTTGTGTAATATGTTGAGTTTATTAATTTGTCATGTGGGCATAAATATGTAATTAATTGTGTATAAGATTATGTTGAGTCCAATTAAAGTAATCTAATAAATAATTAAATTATTGTTCTTAGTGCATATAAATAAAGTGTGGGTCATATTATACATGTAGAAATCGGATTCATTAGAATTGTATTTGACAATGAGTCAAATATATATTGAAACTATAAATATGACTTTGGTCCTAATTCATATACAACTTCTCATTCTTTATATCATCTCATCGATACAAGAGAAACACAGTGAAGAGGAAGATCCAAAACCCACAGCCAAGAACAAGGATTGAAAAAAAAAAAACAAGAATCAAGAAAAAAGAAAAAAGATTGAAGCGATTATAAATCAAAGAGCAAGACAATAAGATTGTGGTGCAAGAAGCCAAAATTAAGATTGAGAACTCAAGAACCAAATGAACCAATAATTAAGATTCAAGATTTGGAATCAAAATCCAGTAATAATAAAATATTTCCAAAGAATTAAGGCATGCTCCGCACTACTCATTTTATTGGTGATTTGACATGGAAGATATTAGCAATAAAGTAATTATGTTTTTTAGTTTTACTAGTTGGAGTCACGTGCTGTAGTATAGTTGGCTATATAATAG
>CAIGRO010233808.1:0-14217 GCA_903798355.1 Fraxinus baroniana | reverse complement strand
TTGTGACATATAATTTTTTGAATTTGTGACCTCGAAATCATCAGTGACTAATTAATTTGATAATATGTGATAAATAAATAAATTGTTACCTATAATTATGTATATGTGACCATTAATTGTATAATTGTGATCTAATTAATAAATATTTTTAATTAATTTTCTAATACCTAAATTTTGACTTATTAAACTATCTTACCTGACTTTTGAATTGATGTAAAATATACACTTGGAATATGAATTTTTCCCGCTTAACAATAGTTATAGTTGTGTATTTCTAAGGGCCCATGGATGGCCCAAGAGGGCTTATAGGGAGAGTCCAATGGACTCCGTTCACTAGTTTATTGGATTCTCCATTCAAAAGAAATGAAGATTGCAATTGACTCCCCATGATTAATGAATGGAGATTTTTGAAAAAAAGAAAAAAGAAAAAAAAAAAAGTAAGAAGTAAGAAATGTTACAAAAAAAATTTCCTTATTTTATTTTTGTTTATTTGAAAAGAAGAGCAAATTTGTCTTGTCAAAATGGAGCGAATAATGAGTTTTGCAACGTAATTAAAAGATTGGAAATGAATTATTCTAAAAATATATCTAGGATACAATTATTAGGTTCCCTATTCTTTATCACTTAACACAAAGAGTGAAAATAGATAATTGCTCTTAAGGAAAAAATAAATAAATAATATAACCAACACATCTGATATTAAGCCCATGTTTGATTTTGCTAAAGATTATATTTTTAGTAAATTTTAATAAAACTTAATGAAAAAAAAAATGTTATGGGTCCTATAAAATGTATTATTAAAATTAATAACTTAAATTTTTATTAATTTTTTAGATAAATCAAACCGGACTATTATCTACATAAATTTATATTTAGGATTTGTTGTCCAACGATGTCCCTTTGACAAACGGAGCCATCATTCTCCTTTCTTCAACGATTATAATACATGAATTGATCATTTCATCCTCCTTATCTTCGCAATAAAATCCAAGGCCTTTCTCCTTCATAATATTTTCTTAAATTTGCATGATTTTTCCAATTCTTGACTATACGNGTCCAACGATGTCCCTTTGACAAACGGAGCCATCATTCTCCTTTCTTCAACGATTATAATACATGAATTGATCATTTCATCCTCCTTATCTTCGCAATAAAATCCAAGGCCTTTCTCCTTCATAATATTTTCTTAAATTTGCATGATTTTTCCAATTCTTGACTATACGCACACGCTCAACTTGTCTAGTATTTAAGGAATTTGTTTAGGGGAGTCACCATCGTGTAAAATTACACAGAAACAGCTCCATTAATTAATTTTCTACCAAGTGTAATTATTTTATTTTATTTTGACTACTTCATCATGTATTCACGTACTTAATACGTCACTGATATGAGGTCATAGAAGATAATACACCTAAAGTTGGACCAAATTATTTTCACTTCTATAAACATTAAAATCTTGTGTCCGAAAGTTTAGCAAAGATTTAAGAATTTCATAGTGTTCTTAATTTCCTCAAAGCCACAACGAAATAATGATACGGCCATGAATTTTTTAGGATGTATTTGATAGTGCTTCTGCTTTTGTTTCGATTTTTTTAGAAGAGTTTTCTCAAAAATATTTCACTAATTTAAAAACTATTTTAAAAGAGTTCTTAGAGGAAGTCATATGCCAAACAAGACATTAATATTAAATTACATTGTGTTTCCAACCATTACACTAATAAAATAGTAAAGATAGATCATTGTTTGATATTTCTTGGGTCATAATCAATGATCGTCATTGAAGAAGATATTGTAATGGTCATTAACGCAATAACGCGCATATATAAGTTCACGTATATCTATCATTATTTTAAAATTATTATTTTTTTAAAATTCATTTTCAATCACAGTTTCTCAAAATAAAATATTTTGAACATAAATTCAAAACTTTTTATTACTTTTTAATTACACATTCTCTGAAAATTCACTATTTTAAAACTCATTTTCATTAAAATAATGATGATAGACAAATAGGGACTAATAATAACTAAATAAATCCGTCATCTTTGGCTAAGGTTAAAATAAGTAAAAGTTACCTAAATATTTTCTAACATATTTGAATATTTTATTCTATTCTAGAAAAAAAACACTTATTTTACTAAAAAAATAAGTATCAACTAGGTACTCAACAACTTGCCTAGTATTTAAATAATTTTGCTTAGTGGGGGTGTAGCATTATAATATATTTTTTAACTAAACCAAACATGACCTTAATATTATGCAGTTGTATCTAATGAACTTTACGAAAACATGCTGCTAAAAATTGGAACAAGATCAGACCTATGAATAAATCTTATGGCAAAAATTTAAGAATTTCTTGTTTCTTAATATTTTTAAAGCTACAACGAAACAAAGATCCGTTTATTTATTCTACATGCAACTACCCAAAACCTTACTTTCTTCAAATTATTATTATTATTATTATTATTATTATTATTATGATTATTATTATTATTATTATATTTAATTTTTTTAAAAATCTGTAATTAGTTTAATTAGTTGAGAGTTTATGATATGACTATTAGATTTTAAATCTTACTTAGTGTGATTAGTTTTGACGTGTTACATTGATTTATTGGATAAATTTATTATAATGCTTGTTATTGTATCTAGTCACGGTTGATTTCCGTGTGAAAATGTAAACAATTATTAATAATTTATGAATATTATTAGTCAATTGTTTAGGTCATAATTTAATTAATTTTCACTAAGCATGTTTGATTAACTGCAAAATATCTAAAAGTTAAACATTAACTTTGTCTTATTTGAAGTTTGAACAAAAAAAAGCTGCTTATTTTTTAATAACATTTACTTAATTGTTAAAATTAATAACTTTCCATTTCCATTTTGACCACTGGAACTAGGAACAATGCCATTAGTAACTATATGCAATTTTGGAAAAAGAAAAAAGTTGATCAATTAAAGAAATCACTCATTTTAAAAAACTCATAAGCAAAATTACTTATAATTAATTTAAGCTGACCATATATGGCTTGTTCACAAGCCATCAGCATTAGCTGCATAGCTCACTACATTCTTCTACGTGTCAAGAAATAACTGGTCAATAAGGAGATTATATTTTATAAGCAATACTGTATCTTCAGTGAAGTTTATGCTAGGGTTTACTTCAACAA
Organism: Fraxinus baroniana; assembly: GCA_903798355.1. Lineage (NCBI taxonomy): Eukaryota > Viridiplantae > Streptophyta > Magnoliopsida > Lamiales > Oleaceae > Fraxinus > Fraxinus baroniana. Next base: position 11,044 of record CAIGRO010233808.1, on the reverse strand, counting down.
GAGGTTATACCAATATTATTATATTTGATTATGTCAAAAACTTGGGCTCCAATTAAAAGTTTAGTCTCAGATTTATGTGTATAAATACAAGGTTCAGACATCCTCTTCCTCATCACTCACAAGTTATTTCAGTAAAATTTACTACACCATGACGGTACTTTTCTTCAACTCTTTTCTGGGTATGTGTGAAAATTTGCATACCACATCCATTAATCCTGTTGATTATGCATGTTTTCAGTTTCAACCAATTTATGTTAATCCCAGTTTGCTTCTTTCATGTATCTTCGTTCATCTCGCTCTAATGATATGTTTGGTATTCTATATCGGACAAAATTTTGTCCGTTGTTCCCACCTTTACTTTTCAGTGTTTCGTACTAGCATATCGAGCCGTTGAACTCTTTGTGTTCTCTTTCTTGCTCAATTGTGTATATATAATGTTATACATAGAAGTTTGGTTGTTCATGCAGATTGTGGAGATGAGAGTGCACATGGACTGTCTTGGATGCAAAAAAAACATAGAGAAAGCCCTCAAAAAATTGAATGGTATGGCAATCTGTTCATTAATAATTTATTTTCAATCAAAATTGATAAATTATCGTGAATAATATTTTGATAATTTTTTCATATTTACTTACTAGGAGTGGATAACGTTGACATAGACATGTACATGCAAAAAGTAACGGTGACCGGGTGGGCAGAACAAAAAAAGGTACTCAAAGCCGTGAGGAAGACGGGACGGACGGCAGAGCTATGGCCGTACCCGTACAACCCAGAACATCATGGTTATGCTCCATCCTACTACAATCAATACTACACAAGCGAAAGTCCAGCTAAATACTACCATGCAAGTCCGGCCAGTTATTATTCGAATTTTGAGGGTCCCTCTACGTACAACTATCATAAGCACGGATATAACTACTATGCAAGTCCAGCCAGTTATTATTCGAATACCGAGGCTCCCTCTACATACAACTATCGTAAGCACGGATATAATGGCCACAGCCATGGTTACTATCAGCAGCCACCGTCCTCCGCCATCTTTGATGAGCGGACCACTTCAATGTTTAGCGATGACAATGCCACTGTCTGTTCTATTATGTGATGTGTGTGTGTTCTGCTTGTATTCAAACAATGGTGATTTTGAGAGACTATGGCTTCCTTTCTATCCCTCTTTCTAGCGTCTTGTGTGTGTAGAGGTGGGAAGGACTCAACCTGCTGTGCCATTCCACCAACCAGAACAGAGCGTGTTCCGGTGGGCCACTGGCCCCAGCAGTTTTTCCTTTTTCAGATAACAAAAGCTAAATAAAGTTCGTGTGGCCCATGCTGTACAGTGTCGTGTGTGTATTGCCTGAGACAGGACTTGTCTTCCCGTGTAACTCTGGTGCCCAAAAGAAAAAAAAACTCATACCCTAGTTGCTTAAAAATATCTGTTCTACTATAATCTTCTATAGAAAAATTGAATCCATACGTGAGCCTTTAATTAAACAAGTAATTTGATATGCCTTTCATCACTATTTGAGTTACCTCTAAAGTCAATAAAATAACATGAAATTATGCATCAAAAAAAGTTCAATGGACTAGAATAACTCAATTAAACAACTGAATTTCAAATAATGAGGAAAACAGAAAATTTATATTTTTTACCATTATGTGCAGGTATAGAGAACTATAAACTAGCAGCTACATAGGTAGAACCTTGTTGCTTCTCGTGTTGTTTTATGCTGTCTGCAACATGAGCAACCACTCCAACTCCAGCATTATAAAGCCACTCATTTTTCACCTGCATTAAAAATTAAGAATCAGATTACAGGAATGAATCAGTAGGAGATGTCATAAAGGATAAGAATATATTTCCGTAATTCTTACATTTATATTATTGTGTGCAAAAAATGGCCAGAATGCCGAGTGAAAGCTAACGTCAACTTTCTTCCATCCTACTCGTTGTAAGCCACGTGTCATTTCCTCTGTTATAAATATGAACCCCGTCATTCTCCTTCATTGTTGTACATAATAAAAATATTAACAGCAGCATGTTTGGCTAAACTTAAAAACCATAAAAGTCACTTCGAAATAACTTCTTATTTTCAAACATTATTTGGATAACTTACCTTCAAATAAACAAAGATACTTATTTTGAAAGTAACTCTTATATATTTCAACCTTGAGTCTTTCACCAACACAAAAAGTTATATATTTTAAAATTTACTTTTTCACTTATAAGTAACTTTTAACACTCAGCCAAACACGTGTTCTTAGCGTTTCAGTCAAAATGGAACAAATACCTTCCATAGTTTCATGATATTCTACTGTATTCTGATTGTTGGGTTCATTTTGGGCAGCCTCTTTAGCTTTGGCTGCTTCCTCAGGGAAATGGGGACCCTCAGACGAGACTGGTGGACAGTACTCCACACTAACGACATGTTGATAGCCATCCAGTGACTGAAGAGGAGGCTGCCAAATTTAATACCAGTAATTTCAGAAGGATCGTGATAGAACAGAAAGACATATGCCAATTTGATGTTCATGATTTTACCAACAGATTTAAATTGAATAGAATCATTGAAATGAGGGGCTTCTAATTAAGAAATTTTTGCAAAAGAAAGTGTACAAATTCACAAGTTTATGTAGCACTTTTGAGATGGTTGTGATACTTTTTATTTTTATTTTTTTTGACAGCACCATAAGGTATCATTCATAGATATCACCGCAAGCCGTGCAATCAGTCCATTTTTAACCATCATATCAAACAAATTAAAAGATGCAACTTATATTGTGGCAAGCAACAAAAACCACCATGGTTGCGAGGATTCTTATTTAAGGAAAATCATATGATTGAAGGGATTATTTCCACTTCCCATGCTAAATGGAAGATATCTTATTCTAAATAAACCATAATAAAAGTTCCACCGAGATTCGAACTCCTGTGACTAAATTCAAAGTCCAATGTTCTAACTACTGGACCATAAAACCAGCTTCTAAGAATTAAGTACCAATTGAGAATGCTTATTGCAAATTGCTTAGGTATCACTCTTCTCTGCCAAACCAGTGTATTATTACGTTAGGGATGATAGCACATAGGTCCCAAACCTTTTCATATGGCTCACTTGGTCCTCACCCAATTTTTATTGGCATTTGGGGCCCTGGCCTTTCATTATTGTACCACTCAGGTCTCCACTGACGAATTATGTCCAGTTTCACTATGAAAAGATGATATGTCAAACACAAGATACTAAGATAGTAACCAAAAAAGGGTAGCCGCAGTGAAGCAAGCACAGATAAATGTATAAGCCAACAGTAAACACATGAGCCCAAGGATGCCTATACTGTTAAAAGGAAAAAAGAAAAGAATAAAAATAACAGTTTCTTCCCAACCCTCCAACCGGCCACCCGGACCCCACATCAGGCCCCTTCCCCATTACCACCCTTCTGTGTCAATTCCCCACTCACATCCCACTTCAGCGGCTCAGCCATCCCTCCCTCATCAAAACCATGGAATCATTGAGATGGAATTACCAAGATTCTTACTGAAAGGGAACAACATTACTAGAAAATCCGAAGTTTTCTAGTTTTTAATGCTAACTTGGCTTTCCAGTTAAATTGGAAAAGAAAGGTTTCACATAGATTTGGGAACTAGCTCTGGATTCAAAGTCCAATGTTCTAATTATTAGAACACTATACCGTTAGCGATAAGGTAAGGTAGCCTATTAATGATCTTCAAATGGCATTAATGGAGTTCTAATGGATATTTTTCAGTTGTCTATGCCCAAACAACACCTGGTCTAAACCAAATGGAAAAATTTAAAGGTTTAACCGAGATTTCAACTCGGGCGATTGGATTTGAAGTCCAATGTCCTAACCCCTAGACCATGGAACCATCTTTAAGAAAGGCCACCCAATAAATAGGAAAACGCTTCTTGATCATAATTATTTAAATAATATTTCACATAATGATGATGTAAAATTTAAGTGAGAAATTTATTTGATTGATGAAATTTTGATCTAATTAAATCTAGCCACATTATCTATTGGTAAACCACTATATAAATTGTTATGTACACGTAACACAACCCTAATACTATTATTGGCAGGAAACAAGAACAGTTGCTTACTTGGGCATTATTTCAGATCGGAAGTAGCATATATTTAATTCAAAATAACAGAGAAGAGAAAGTTCCCATCAACATTTGAACTCCAGTTGCTGAACTTAGAGCTCGATGACCTCATTGCTAGACCATAAATTCAATGATGAGTTAAGTTTTTTCAATTTAGATCTACTATCAGGAAACTATTTGAAATAGGTATCAAGGGGACTTCACCATTGAGCCAAGCAATATTACCCACACCTCAACAAATGAAGCATACATATTTGCTAGACACAATTCAACATTCATTAAACTGAAGTTCAGAGATAGACATCTACACTAGTTATCAGGTACCAATGATCAGTCACCTTTTTCAATCTCGAACTTTGATTTAGTACCTGTCTTTTGGCAGCTCTTATTCAAAACCATTATAGTGATTAGATTAAATAAGAATCTATTTCCATAGTGCCCCTTTTTTATTGGCATTTGGTCCTCAGGCTTTCATTTTTCTATCACTTGGAGCCTCTATTTTATGGTTTCATCCAGTTTGCAAATAACTGATGGCATGCATAATGGTAACAACCAAAAAGGAAAAATCATCTTCTTCTTCCTACCTAGACTGCACACGTCCCCGTCGATCACCCCTCCCCGCTAGACCGTGGAATTATCTCGTTGAGGTAATATTACCAAGATTCTTATTGAAAGAAAACAACATTAATGGACTACCAATATTTTCTCAGTTTCTAATTTTAGCATGTTTTCCACTTTAAATTGGTAAAAGGCAAAGGTTCCACCAAGATTTGGGTTCTAATAACTTGATTCAAAGACAATGTTCTATATACTAGACTACTGCTAGTTGTGATGAGAGTACCTGATACGACTTTTCAAATGGCATTAATGGAATACTGATGGATATTTTCAGTTCCTATGCTGAAAGCCTGAAACAAAATCTGGTCTAAACCAAATCGCAAAATATAAATGTTCCGCCGAGAACTCGGGCTATTGGAACAACGTAATAACCCCTAGACCAGGGAACCATGTTAAAGAAAGGCCAGACGATAATGTCTTTATTGACAGGAAATGCAAAATGTACGTGGGTATTACTTCCTATCAAAATCAGCAATCAGCATACATTTTATTCTAAACAGTGGAAGAAGACAAAGTTTCCATCAGTATTTGCACTCTGGCGGCGGATTTGGAGTCTGATGTCCTGATCGCGGGACCACAAACCAATAATTGAGCTAAGGTTTCATATTTAGATCTTTTGTACTAGGAAATTACTTAAATGTATTACAGAATGTTTAAAAATTCTGTGCTACCACCCCAGGATACAATGTTGCTCAGACTCTCCATTTCAATGATAAGGGTATGAGATCCTTCTTGGATCCTTTAAATCAAAAGAGAATCTTTTATACCAATTTTTTTATTTAGTATTGTATTTAAAATGATTTCTAATTTATATTTCACATTTCAAGATTTGAAATGAAATTCAAATGAAGTATCACAATTTGCAATTTAATATGCTATAGATTTACAGTTAAATATATAAAATACATTTATCTGAACTGAAAATACATGTAAAATTATCAATATATAAATATCTTGAGTAATTTTAAGTTTATAAGACGTAGTCAAGTACCCGTGTCTAAATTTTGGATCCTTTTTAGTTGTATTTCCATATCCAAGATTTTAAGGAGGGAAAAGATCTGCTTCCTAGAAACGTACCCACATTGGACACCCACACCCAAGTCCAACCAACATAGCTTGAATATTTTCATTTTGGAATGAGCAAATATCATGGCCCCACCAAATTATGAATCAAGGAGACTGAAGCAAATGCCCAAGTTCAATAACTCATGGCCATGAAATGGAGGACCTTGTCCTTGTGTGCAATGAGAAATACATTATATTATTAAAGGTTTATCTTCTATTTTAACCCAACAAATATTTTGTAGCAAGACCTTCTCATTGGTTCTAAAAAGTAAGTCATAGGTGGGTAATTATGAAGTTCAGACCCATGATTCTTCCACAATGACACTTCCTAAAATGAATAAGATTTTAAAACATGCATGAAAATATTTTATGTTCTGTAATTAGAAGCCAGGCTAAACATGATCAGGCTATACCACTAATGTAATGGTAAAAACCAGCTCGAGTATTTCCAATCAGAACTCTACCTTCCAACTTTGTCTTAACTGGACAGTATCATCTATGGTTGCATATAAAATATCATTAGTTAAAATTGTTAAATTACCTTGACAAGTTCTGTCTCCCTTCTTATGGATGATGTGCGCCAACCAACCATATCTGGATTGTGTTAAGAACTTTAATAATCAATGCTACAGATAATAAAAGAATAGTTGAATAATAATAAATGAAATGCGTTCTCTATGCTAATTCAATAAGACTATGGATAGGATACGGTCATAAGAGACATTAGCATAAAGAAGACGACATCTGAAAGCACCAAGGGCAGATCTGCGAGACAGCATTAGATGCAACAAATTAGTGAATTTAGCAAAAGATAAAAGTTACCTTCAAGATAAGTTAAAAGGCTAATTCTACTCACACAAATTTTCCATCTTTACAATCGGATGCCATTCGTAATAATAGAGGTGGACTGTCAGGCTTGCCATCAGTAAGGAAGAGCTGACTGCCAGTTCTGCCAGTGAAAATTGGGGCAAGTGGTACAGCAATTTTCTCTAAGAAAGGCAGACCGAGAAGAAACGGAAGCTGAATCATAGAAGAAAATTATATGGAGATCATGATAAACACTCCTAATAATGATTAAATGTTCATTTCAAAATTCTTAAAACATCCATGTAGGACATTGTAACATTTACAAAAGAAACTTGCAGGCAATCCTGGTAAGTAGCACTAGGCAATCAACCAGAATGATAGGAAATGGATTTACCTTGATGATACACGAGTAATTCTTTCAACTTCAGAAAACAAAATACACATTCAAACACAAAGCAAGGACATCAATTGGCACAATTTATATGAAATTTAACTCTGATCAATCAAAGGAAAGCAGCAACCAGTGGCAATCTGTAAATGAACAACTTGAAATAGAAACAGGTTCAAGTATAACAAAACAAGTGCCAGGTACACCATTTATTTATATATCAAAAAAACTAGATAAACGAAATCCAAATTTATGTCCCCATTCAACCACAACCATTGATAACATACCTGCTTCTTCCCTCTCACCCCGAGATGAGGTGTTGCCAAGGTAATAAAGTTAATAGGTTCCAACCCAGCAATCAACCCCGTATTTGAATAGCATGAGGTCTTGGGACTTGTGTTAGTAGAGCTTGCTATAAAATCTGAATCATCAGAAGACATATTTGGCATATAGAGAACAGAAATTGCATATCTTGAGAACAATCCACCAAGAGAATGGGCCAAAAAGGAAATCTTTTTTAGGCTTTCTGTATTCCTCACAATCTCCATGACCTGTAAAAAGAACAAATAATAATCATACTTACAAATGCCATAGCTATGAAAAAGTCATACCATAGCATAATAAAGAATTGTGGCCCAGACATATGGAATGTTTCTCCAATAAAACTGAGACAGTCATGCTTTACAAACTAAGCTACACCAATATACTGTTTGACGGGGAAAAAAAAAACACTCCTAGAAACTTACTTCCTCAGCTAGTCGTTTTCCAGCTCCATCAATTCCGGTGAAGGTTTTAGTGTACGTGTTACATGAACTTGCTGCACATAATAAGCAAGTTCAGTTCTAAATTCAAATGGCCTTACATAGGTTTATGACTAAAAAAACAAGTAAAGCTAAACGTTTAACGATAATCTCTCTATTCTTTTCCAGGCTTCCTATTATACAACTACATCCTTCACAGAACATCTGAACTTAAGCAGTTGCCCAATTACCCCCATTGTGCACATATGTTGTCTCAAATAGTAAAAAATTACTCTACTCTAGGATTGTCCTTGCCAACCACAGGATTCCCAAATAGTCCACATCACCAAGTGCGTCCAATTTTGGACCTCTTGTTTGTTGAGAGAAAAGCAAAATTTCTAATCAGCAAAGATGACATACCGTGTATCAAAAATCTTTTCCCCAACCGCCTCTTCAATTCTGCTTCAAAGTATGTCCAGTCACTTGGGCTGCAATGCTTAGAGTTTCCTCAAAGTCAATAATTATTAATGATACACATGTCGGCATGAATTAAAAGAATATATTAAGTCTCGTTCTCAAGTTATACTGAATATATTACTCATGAAAATCATTATGGTTTCTCTTGAAAAACAAACTAATCGAAATTATATCATCCTATGGCATTTTTCATTTGATAAGAATAATTAATTAATTCAAATTCGGAACATATACAAGACAAATTCCACAAAAGGCAGAATAACCAGATTAGTATACCTAAAAATGAAGTGAAAGACACAAATAGACGTTTATTGCTTTCATGTCATCCATTTACTTTTAGTTCCATTTGAGATTTGATTTATCCCACTAATTTGAAATACGCTTCTAGATCCTATTTTTCAAATGTTCTCCATCAAATCATTTTCATGAACAGAGAAAAGATTCTCATTCTCTTCTTTCATGTACAAAAAAATGCATACCTTCCCATAATGCCGTGAACAAGAACAAGAAGATGGTCGGGTTCATCTTTCATACTAATATTGCCTCTTGGTGATGTTCCTTGAGTTGTACTCATAGCTTGAGCTTTGAGGTTTTGATGCTTTGTGCCTGCAATGTTGAAGTTACGGCCTTCATAGTGAAGAACGAAACGATTTTTTTGGTTACCATCAACTATTTAATTTCAAATACTGCTATACGGATGCATTACTTCTCTACATCGCCAACGGAAAACCCATTGCCTTAGCAATTGCCGACACCCCATAACATAAAATGCGAAAAAATCCCTAATTTTTTTTTCAGAGCGCACCCGCAAATCCAATTTTGGCAAAGAAATCGAATCCTTATTTTTTTGTCACCAAATTTACCGTTCAACATCATCAAAGAAATTAATTCCAATAGCACTAATACATTTCTAACAGAAAAACAAAACAATTAATACGAGGAAACGAAAAGGAGTACCAATTTTTTTTCCGGAGAAGCTGTTGATATTCCAATTATTTCCTCGGAGATTATCAAACGAAGAAGAAGAAGAGGAACAAGAATTAGAAGACGAAGATATATTATTGTTATTATTTGTATTGGTAATTCGGTGATCAAAAAATCGAGGAGAATAATGAAAGAAAGGGGCTGTAGTTGCCATTCTACACAAAAACCAAAAATCTATATATAGTAATCAACTTCGCTAGTCGGAGTGGGGTGTTTGAAAAATGGGTTTTGACAGTTTAGCAACATCCACCCACTCTACCCCACCCATAGATTTCCTTATCCTCTTCTTGTCCATACTCCAATTTCTGGGTAGTGGAGAATTTTCGCCATTTTTCTATTTATGATGATGCATTAGCATGCGCCAAATCGCTATAACATTTTTCATTTTAAATTATTTTGAGTTAAATAATTTATTGTTGAAAAAATAGGATACATAAGACACGACAACAGTAGATAATTTATTGTTGAAAAATTTGATGAAAATAACGTTTTTTACGATGAAACGTGAAATTTTTTTTAAGAAAGAGAGAGCGAGACTCCCTTCCTTCCCTTCTCCACCACCATGGAGCCACCAACAATTCCTCTCAAGTCCACCGTGTTGCCACCGTCAAAATCATCACACCCGCTATCGTGTGAGTCGAATTTGTGGTTGTATGTGTAATTGTTTAGTTGTAGCCATGTCAACGAGTTGAGCCACGAGCCAAAGAAAAAAAAACTCGAGCTCGGCTCGATCTTTTTTGGGCCGAGCCGGCTTGATTTTTTGTTTTTAAATGTTAAATCTACATTTTTTACTTAAAGAATTTAAAATTTGTACGGTTTATAATACTATAAATTAAATAAACGTTAATGCCCTCCTCCTTTCTTCGGGTTTGGGACCAACTATAATTATTGTAGGCAGAGTTAAAATTGTACACGAATAAAATATTTCATATACAATTTTTTTGGAAACAAAAAATTTAAAAATTACATATTTTTGAAACTAATCAATTTAAAAATTTACAATATCTTATGCTTTACTATGCAGCAAATCTTCGATCATTATATTGTCAACTTGTTCGTGAAAACGTAATTCTACACATTCTCAGTCCTTCAAACATATTAAAGCTTCCAATATATATTCTTTTAGTCTTGATTGTTTGTCACATAAAACTCGACCACTTAAACTAAATGCAGCATTCGATGCTACTTAGACACCGGAGGTGTTAGTAGATCACGAGCAATTTTTGATACAATTGGATACTGCATTTTGTTACACCTCCACCATGATAAGAGACTAAATTCATGTAATTATTGTGATTGTAAATATTATGAGCGTCCACATAACCATGTCAACAAGTCAACTAAGCCTCGAGCCAAAAACAAAAAAAGCTCAGGCCGAGCTTGACTCGAGCTTTTTTGGACCCAAACCGATCAAAGCCCGACAAAAAAAAAATGAGGTTCTACCGGAGTTCGAGTTGACGAGCTTTTTTTGACATCCCTATTTGGTTGTGATGGAGTGAGGGAGTATTTATGCCGGTGAATGGTTGAAATCTTGATGATTTTCGCAATGGCAACATAGTGGATTTGGGAGGAATTGGAGGGGTTTCATGGTAGTGGTGGTGGAGGTGAAGGAAAAGGATAGGGAGAGAGACTTTTTTTTAAATTTTTTTTTTAATAATTTATTTGGAATTCAATTGCACTTTTTAAAAAGGTTTGGGGGGATGATTCCGTTGATTTATTTTTATTTTTATTTTTTTTTTCCTTCTGTCTTTTTGTCTTGTTTTGTGCTAGGGGTGTAAGCGGTTCGGTTTTTGCAGTTTTTGTCAAATTTTCTAATAAAACCATTTTTAATGGTTTGAAAAAAACTCAAACCT
>CAIGRO010233800.1:0-11328 GCA_903798355.1 Fraxinus baroniana | reverse complement strand
AAAAACCATAAACAATTAACAACTATATATAAATTGATTCATTGGACAGTTTCTGTTACTTCACCAAATAAGCCCCAATTGTATTTTATCGAAATCCCAAAATTGTAGTCTTTATCGAAGAAAACCCAGAATTCCATAAAACCATATTGGAATAAAATCAAAATCACGAATCCCCTAATCTAGAAATTAACAGATCACCTCACACATAAAATCACTTTCAAATCTTATTATGTGATACATAAAAACAGTTACAACATCTATATATATTCAATGATTAACCATTCTTCTACAATACATAAAAACACATTATTGTGGGCATAATATATATTCAACGATTCACAATTTTTTCTAAATGTGTACGATACCAAAATCAGGAATTTTATATATACTCTCATGTGAAATCTAAAATTCACATATCATATTTGACGAATGCACAAACATTACAAAATAAACATTGCAGTAATTTTGAAGGATTTGTCTACATGTACATAATTTTATATACATGGGGTGGGGCTCATACCGAAGTGGGATCACCCCATGTGAATGTGTGAACATCATTATCTACATAATGTTATGTACAAGTAGCTTATTCCAATTTTGAATTGGGGTAACACAACTCAAAACCAAAGTCATAAATTGGAAAGACGCGAGTCCTTTTTTTTTTTTTTTTCCTTCTATATTTGACATTACATAGCCATACAGAGGGACTACATAATTGAAGTATGTACATTTTACCTGTTCTGCTTTTAAAATTTCGTATTGAGTTTGTAGAAAAATTAAACAAAAGGCTTAATCTTAGAAAAAATCTAAAAATGTCAGTTATATAAGAGTGTTTGGGTTCTAAATTTAGAATATAGTTTTTTTTTTTAAATATTTAACAAACTGCACATTATTATGGATTATTAACGAAACATAGTATAATTTGAAATTTTACGTTGTAACGATGTAAATACGATTTTTTCCGTAAATTAAACTAAAGCCCATCTTTAAAATGATATCAACCCATGTCCAAAATCGATAGCTCCCTAAGCCCAAAACAAATATTTGAACCCAAAGGAAAACAATTAAAGGTACAAAAATACCCCTAAAATTAGAGATTTTTTGAAAAATCATATGAAAAGATTTTGAAATTGTGTAAAATTAAGTGTAAGTGACACAATGTCACCTTTTTAAATTAAAAAAGACAATATGTCACTTTTATTAAAAACTGAGTTTGTCACTCAAAAAAGTGACAGAAAAAATGAAACACTAAAAAAAAATGACAGAAATTCAAAAAAACGACAACACACACACACACACACAAAAGTAAATAAATAAAAAATTGACATTTAAAAGAGTGACAAACCACAATCCACCATCCAAATTGAAATAAGGGTTTGTTTGATTGCAAGAATTTAATTTGAGTAGAAAAAAATGAATTTCAGGGAATTGAATTGCCTAAAACTTGTTTTATTGAGAATTATTAATTAATTGTATTTGATTGGTATAATTTTCTACCTGAAAATATCAAATTTTTGGATATTTTGACTTTGTTTTTTTTTTTTTATGAAAATTGTCTATTAAAGGAATGTAATTTGTTGCAATTGGGGATATAATTTGTTTCCATTATAAAAAACAAAGACTAGAAATCACCAAAACCATGGAAAAATCAATTCAAGGAAAAGGTGAAAAATGAGGTCACATGAGGTAAAGTTGGAAAACCAATTGCCTAAAAAAAATTCCTATCAAACGGCCTAAAAGGTGGAAAATGGAAAATAATTTTCAATTTCCATGGAAAAATCTTCCTATCTAAGAGGGCCTAATAAATAAACACGAGATTGACATCAACATGAAAAAACATTGGCATCATTTTTATGAATTATGTTGCTCTCCTACATCTACAAAATATTCATTTCCTTTTTCCTTTTCCCCAAAATAAAAAACAACAAAATCAATTAATTAAATAAAGAGAAGACCTCAATAAATTCATTCAATTTATGCTTAAATGGAAAAATATTCAAACAAGAAAAAATGCAATGCATCCTTATTCTCAGCTTCTTTCCCTGTATTGTTGGGCAAATATGAGAGGGTTATAGAAAATAATGCAACAATGTATATTTTGTAAACCTTGGAAGTCCAATAAGATCGGAGGTTGGAATGACGATATGGTAGTAACGAGTAGTTTAGAATGTGATTGAGGATGAATCTACATGGTGTTTTGTGAGAATTAAAATTAGATTTTTAATAAATTGCGATTAGAGTTTTTGAAATGTGTGATTGAAAAGTTGTGCGCTCATGAAAGATGTGATTAATATTGATTGTTTGACTTTAATTTGGATTAAAATCGAACCAAACATGGCCTAATTTGGTTTCATATGGCTTATTATATACCCCAATTTAGTGGAGGAAATAATACTCCACCACTTCCTTAGTTCAAAGTGTTCTTCAGATGAATATTAGTTAATACCGTATTCATTACGCCTTGGTGAAAAAGTTAAAAGACTAATTAATCAACTTTGGCCTAATTTACCCAAAATTAAAATCATTACCCAGCCCAAACCTAACTCCCTCTCCCTCTGCGTTTCTCCCACAGCTTTACTCGTCTCTGTCTCTCGAAATACTAGGCATCGTCGACACCAGCCCTCGATTGATATAGCCTCAATTTGTGAGAATCTTCTTCTTCATCGCTCGGAGGTAGGCTATATAAAAATTCACTCTTTTAGATTTTTTTTTCTTCTCCATTATTTTTATTGCTACCATTTTTGCTATTTCCAGAAATTTGTATTGGGAATTTCATTAGACTGCATCTGGCTGAAACTAGTGCGAGTTTTGTGGTGGAGGGAAGAAGATTGAAACTTGGGTGTTGGGCGAACTCATATTTAGGAAGAGCATGATCTGTTATAACTCATATTTTTGTTGACAGTTAGTATCCTATTTCGATTTTAAGTTAGAATTGCTAGGTTATGCTGCATTTTTAGTGGAATATTAGGTTTTTCATATTTGAGACTTACTGTTGGAACTTTTATTAGTACATGGCAAAATACAACCTTTGAATTAGTGAGTTTGCATTTGTAATGGAAGATCAGGTTTTTTAGACTTGCTTTAAATGAGGGAGCTTTTAATTAGCAAATGACAAAGTAAATCCTTTGAATAATGAGACTAGAATGCATAATTTTTGTTGACTGACGTATTATTCCCCATTGTTAATTTAAGATCGATAGGCTATTTTGTAATTATAGAGTGAAATATCTGGTTATTTCGATGCACACTAACTGTGTGAACTTCCTAAGTAAGGAATTGACAACTAAAATATATCAGCAACCTCATTATGGTTCATTTAGTGGAAGATTCTGTTCATATTATATGATTCCTCTATGCAATTTGTAGGCCTTGTACATTTGGTTTTTAACAACACCAAAACAGATTATATTTTAGGTTTAGAAACCATTTGCTTAGATTCTTTCAAGGAAGTGAACTAATTCTAGTCTATAATTGCTGCTTGATTTTGCAGTAACATTGTACGCTGCTTGGCTTCCATTTCATTTTAGAAGGTACAGTCCAAGAAGTTGCAATCTACTTCCCTCGGTAAGTTAATGCCCTCAACTCACTAGTTGCCTTGTCAGCTAAAATAATGAATGTTATTGTCTTGTCGACAAAATAATGGATGTTATTGTCTTGTCAACAAAATAATGAACATTGTAACCTTGTCAGCAAATTAATGAATTATTGTTGCCTTGTCTACTAATCAATGAATTGTTATTGTTGCCTTGTCGACTTAATGAATTATTTTTCAATTATCATTTTAGTAATGGACCATTGATGAATTTTTTTGTTTGCGATTTTTAAGAATATGTTCTTTTACAAATTGGTGATTTGACAAAAAGAAAGTGGAGAAATTTTATTTTTTTAGTTAGTTGATGAAATTTTGACTCAATATATCTCATCAAATTTAAGTTGTAATGTACATGTAGCACAATTGAAAAAGTTAGGCCTTATAAAGATGGAGTAGACCCAATTGGATTAGGCCAAACGTTCCCGACTGCCCAATCCTATCTTAGCCCAACGCTAAAATTGATTGGTTTTACAAAACCAAAAAAATAAAAACAATTCACCTTTTCCCAAACGTAATCTCTGTACTAGTCAGTATTCCCTCTTTCTCCTTGTATTGGATCTCTTATCAAACCGCCACCTATCAATCTCTCCATTCCAGCCGATGAGTTTTCCATCACGTCCTTCTCTATTAGGGTTTTATATCTATGTATTTATTGTATTTTATTTGTCTTTCTTTTTTCTGAAATTGCAAAGAGATACATCTTCGTCTGACTTTATGCTATTTTCCAAGATTAGATTTCGTTTTATTAATGTATGTAAGATTACGATTGCTTGATTACTGATGCTTTTGGTTGGTTTTTTCTCCTTATTGAGCTGAGGAGAAAGATGTCGTAAGGTGATTGGTTGTACGCTTTTGGTTTCTGAATGTTGATATGCGAATGTCAGTAGAATAGATATAAATCTAAACTAAGTTTTCCAGCTAAAGAGAGAGAGAAAAAAAAGGAGATCTTCTGGAATGCCATTATCTATGTTGCCCATGTTTAGAATTACATTTTTCACAAACAGTGTGATCATTTTGTCTTTGGTGGATTGCTAAAAGCATTCTTATCATTCCCACCCTGTTCATCGTGACCCAATAATTTGCTGTCTTTCAAAAATTAGGCTACATGTGCAGTATGTAGAATTTTAGTACATTTTGAAGTGCACGGGCATGAGTGGCGCATTGCACTACACTTGTGGCTAGCTTATGGTAGCCTTGGGTTGTTCTACTTGTAATTTTCCCTTAAACATGGCTAAAGAGACTATTCTAACATGATAATAAAGTTAAATTCTGGAAAATGAAGCATCATTGAAAAATGAATCAATTCATTCTGTGTTTTGTGTGCATACAGATCTTTATGGATCCAGGACTGTGAATATATTTTGAATATATGGTTTACACAAAATGCATAAGGAGGTTGTTTGAATTCTAAGACAACAACCATCTCTAAATCTTTGGCATAGCATTCAAGGTTAGAGTGTGGAACAAGGTTTGGGTTTATAAGAACTTTCTGGTGTGGAGTGAGTGTACTTTTCCCTGGCACCTATGCATAGACAGGACTGAATTCTTTTTAGCTGTATTATGTTTTTGAAATTATTTTATAGAGATGAAGGTAGAAGCTTTTACTAGGAATATCTTCCTTCCTAAAGCACATGTTATATGGCTGGAAAACCCCTCATGGGCATTGAGAGTAAGAGAGTTTCCTTACCCGAAAGAGAACATGGAAACAGTTAACATTATAGGTGCATAGCATCAAGGTCTTTCAGCCTTAACTGAGGGACATAATTTGTAAAAGGTTTTGGACAAGGTTAGATGTGATGGGTTCCTTTAGATCCAGAAATGGTAGATACGGCTAAAGATTTTTCAAGAGCTAACTTAATTATTAATTACGTATTTGCGTTAGATTGTGGAATACATACTTGAATAATATGCCTAGACACGAAATAGAAAAAACCCACCAGTGGAGTTAACATGGGTATTTTAGAAACACGATGGAGTCCAATTTGCTTGATGTTTATGATGACCCTCATTCTTGCTGCAGGTACAAAGCAATGCCAGTTAATCATGTCAAATTCTTCAGAAGCATTACCATCCCAAAGGAGGTAATTCGCCTAGTGAGCCACAGAACTTTTGCTGCTGGTGCTAAAGCAAAGAAAGGCTCTAAAGGCGGTGCTGCTGCAGATGCTCCAAAGGCTTCCATACTGAGCAAAGAAGTTAAATCCACTACAGTTGTTGGTGCCAATATCCTAAAGGATGGGACTGACCCTAAAGTCTTGCCCGATTCTGAATATCCTGATTGGCTCTGGCACTTACTTGATAAACGTCTAGCTCTTAGCGAGCTAAGACGAAGAGACATGGAAACTCTTCCATATGATGATCTCAAACGGTTTGTCAAGCTAGACAATCGAGCTAGGATCAAGGAAAATAATTCTCTCAAGGCAAAGAACTAAGAAAGAATTCACAAGTAGTCGTCTTTGTTTTGAAAATTGATGTGTCTGTCATCCACGGTGCTTCAATAATTGACTTGTTTTTTGGAGGCGATCAAGTTAAGTTATTTAGTTAGGTTAGGTTAGGTTGTTGAATTTTTATCTTATGCAATGATTTAATCTGAAGAATTAGTAACTTCTGAATTTTATGAATTTTGGTGGTGGTATAATATTTTTGTGTTCTGGCACTGAGAAATAGCAATATAATGTTGGTTTATGTACATTGGAGCGATGCGCTTATTAGTCGCGCATTGGACGTCTAAGCTAATCATGGCCGGCTTTGTTCAAGGACCATACTTGTCGCAGGCTTCAGAACTTCCCAAGATGTGATTTTCCCCCAAATTTATCTTACCTAGGATATGGGATTCTAGGAAACTCAAGCCTCTAGCAAGGTGGGGCCTATACAGACTAGTCTCTCTCGGAGAATTTTCTATCTGTGGCGGATTTCAAGAACTGGAATTTCTTGGGGACGATGACGGTCGCTTTCCTCGTTCTCTAATAAAGTTTCTATTGGTTGATTTCCAAAACTTAGGCCCTGTGTGGGCGGGCTAGAAATCAAAATTCAGAACGTTAGAACCGCAAGTTTTGACCAATTTAGGAGATGATGGGCCCCACGATTTTGAATTCAACGGTCAAAAAATTCCATTTTTCCTGATTTTAAGCGGAAGCACACTGGGGCTTACTTCGTTCTCTAAAGTTCTTGAAAACCTCACCTCTCTGCAACGCCTATCAATCACGAATTGTACAAGCCTTAATGTTTTGCTGAGTGAAAACCTGCTCGACAGCTTTGGCATGATGGCATCTAAAGATAAGCGACTGTCCCCCTCTGAAACAGCGGTGTCTGAAAGGGGATTATTGGAAAAAGAGCTGGAATTCCTTGTGTCGAATTAGACGGCACTTACTTTTACAGACATAGTTCGGGCTAAGCTGCAGTAATTTTTCCTTGTTGGAGGGTATCGGAGACCGCATCTTTAACTTGCATAATCAGGTAGACAAATTATTATTTTTATTTGGCCTACTTTGATCGCTCAATCTTTGAGCCATTGAAAGCCCGTCGTTTACTTGATTTCATACAGCAATTGACTAGCATATTGCACGATAAATGAACGACTCAAGTGCTGCTATCCCTTTTAATTGACCCTCTGTTTACTTGCAGTTTGCCAGCATAGTCTAAAACTGTCTATGAATGGTCGACAAATGCCAGTAGATGACAAAGAGAACACCAGTTTCGATCAAGGGTGAATGAACTTTCAATCTCCGATGACCAATTGTTCACGAAAATATTTGTTCGTTTTAAAACACTGCAAGTGTACGGTTCGTAACAAGTAATAAAGTGGAATTGAGAATTTCGGATATCGTCTCCACATGGATTGGTTTAGTTCAATTTCTTTTTACCTTGACCTTAACCGAATAAAGAAAATATCACGTTATGTTGTAATGAAAATTAAGACTAAAAATTACCAAAACGATTGCAAGCAAATTACGTGAATTAAAATGCAGACTAAAGCTGTGATACCAATTGAAACCACTAATGTTTAGACCCAACAATACTTAGAGAGAGGTGAATAGGTGTATAATGTAGAATAAAAATTAACAAACAATAACAAGCAACAAGTCACAGATTATTGTCTCTAGATGATTATGTTTAATTCAACTATACCCTAATTGTTAATCATGTGATATAGTCAAAGCATAAAAGTAAAATCAACACTAAGTATAGTAACGACGTAAAATTCTTTGAAGGACTGTTCACATTGATAAAAAATCTTCAGACAAACCTTACCAAATAGATCTACTAATAGTTGGTCCAGACACAATTAAGTCTTAGTAGACTCTGACCATCCAACCTATAAATCACCAAAAAACCTCTTTGATTGTGCCTCTAGCACTTTCCAACAAATCTGAACTTCTTTTTCCTCGACATGGATCTCCAAGAAAGAACCTCATTCTTTTCTAATTGGAACTCTAGCTACCTTTCCCAAACTTAAAAACTTTGAAGAATTGGTGTTTGATCTTTGGATCATTTATTAAACTAGAACATCAACTCCGTTCTGATTTATGGAATATGTATTTGATTTCTGTAAGATGTTCTCTTGACTGAAATGAATGCTCAACAATTTCCAAAGATGTTTGGGACGAACTATGGCATGGGTATATATAATAAATAATGCTATTTAGTACCAATGGTACTACAACACCAGTTTTTATGGCAATAAGTGAGGCTAATTGAAAAGTAGAATTAAATGATTCATTTAATTATACCTCTTGATTAATGCCACATTAGTGCCATTTGGTGTTTTAACACTAGTGGTGCGCATTACCCATATAATATAGAGTGTTTGTGGTTGTATAGGACTAAAAATTGTAGAAATTGTGAACTAGAATTTTTCTAGATAACACCACTCCTTTAGCACTGGACTCGAGCGGTCTTCCAAGCGTGAATCGAGCATTGTTTGCAATGACTTGGTTTTGTGGAGATGACTTTGGCTCCTTCAACATACTCCCGACCCTCAACTCTTTAAATTTAATTACGACTCAATAAATTATGATTTTGGACACGAAGCTAGCCAATACAATTTGAACTTAACAGTAAGTGAAGTGGGGCCGTTTCTATGATTGTTGAGGCAAACTCAAGAATTGCAAATGAACACAATCATGATAACCAAAAATATTAAGGAATAATTGTATGGGTACTATTGTCTTGATTTACACCAATGACTGAATAGTTCAAGACATTTGTGTTCATGGATTAGTTAAGGAAATTTGATAGTGTTCTACTATGACATTTTCAAAACCATAAGCTACATCTCCTGATGCAATAACTTTTCGCTTGTACTCTCTTATTGTATTGCATTGTCATTTGCATTTATTCTGGTAATTTTTATTCATGTAGAGGATTGTAGAAAATAAGTTTTATTAAGTTGGTTTGACCAACTTTTGACCAAATATTTTGAGTGAGTCTCATTAATTGATTTTATTGAGATGATAGTTGGACATGCTCTACTTGTAAGATGGTCGTTGTACATTTGGTTTCACATAACTATTTCTAAATGAATGACAAATTAGAGCCAAAAGTTGATGCCTTGAAATTGGAAAATAATTTAATATGTTTTATTTGGAAATTCGAAGAAAAAATATAAAAATATTTGTCCCATATTAGAAGATGAAATATTTAGTTATTTATTCATATACATCAAGTATGGAACTTGGTTTGAGTCCCAAAGGTTACCAAAAACTTTAAGAGGGAAGATAACCAGATCATGTGGCGTTCTATCCAAAGACTATAGGTGCGTTGTCTTTCCAAGCTCGAGAGCTATGGGTCGTGGATTCTATAATTGGGATTGGCCTAAAAAGTTTTTTGGACAAATAATATAATTAATTAACTTTATTTTAGTTTAATTTATATTAATCCTATTGACAAATGTAAATTCAAAAATCGCGATTAAGTGGCATTTCTTAGATTGTGATACATGGCAGGACAAATTATAGAATATATGTCTATTGTAATAACATTGTATCCTTTCACACACAGACTATCCATGTTAAAACTTGTTTTCCAAGTTTTATGTCTTTTCAATCACAACTTTTGTTTATTATATATATAGGCCTCCAAATTCCTACATAATCATTCTTTTCCTACTTATGTTTTCACCCTGTATTAATTCGGGATTAGTCCTTCCTTCTTCATAGACAGGTGACAAAATATTTTCGGCTTGTTGTTTTTGGTAGTTTGAAGTGCTACAACCACGAGAAAAGATTGTTATATCGTGGGATCAGCGCATAGGAAATTCCTCTTAAGGACAAAGTTTCAAACTCTTGACTCGATCCACATATTCGTCATTCTTCTTTCTACATTTCTTCTTCTATATTTTATTCTGATTTTGGTAAGTCTGAAACTTTGTTTAGGTTTTTGGCTCTGCATGGAAAATATAATATAATATAATATTCTAACAATTTGGGACCCTAAATAACTAAATAGAGTCAGCCTAGGGTTACCTTTGGAACATTTCTTCTTTATCATCCATAAATTTTCGAGCTCTTTCGAGATTCAGTTTTGGAAATAGTACATGACATAGTTCTTCATTATGCTTGCCCCTAATGTTTTTTATGAAGAATTTCTCACTTATCGGTGGTCCCCCATTGAAACCTACAGAATCCTTTTCACAGATTCCTTACAGAAATTCAAAAAGCAATGACGTGTCGGCGAAAGGAGAGAGCGGAACTGTTGGCCTACGGAGAAAATATATTTAAAAATTCATTAAATTACTTATGTTTTGTTTTCATTTTCAGTCTCACTATGAAGTATCAAATGAAGTCGAAATATTACATTTTTAATATCATTTTGAAGTACTCGCGGTCTAGTATTTCACGACATTAATGGTGTGCGAAACGGACAATTGTAGCAAAAGTTACGGCCCGTCAAAGTAGGCCGTTTCAAACTAATATTTCGAGAATTTCGATAATAAGCTAACTTTAAAAAAATTTCGACGATTGTACAGTAGTCAAATCCATAAATCTTCTATATCCTCTCGAAACTCATTTCTAGAGCTATATCGTAGACGTATCGAATGATCTAAATGAATATCGAAAATAGTTAAACGGACATCAAATGTGTGTGTTAAAAAAGACGTATAACTCGTCCTTTCTTAATCAGGAATGTGTGTACTGCAAAGCCCTCTTGTATTTTCTTTTCCAATCTTCTCATATATGGCAATCAAGTATGGATATCTTGTAACTCAACCATACGTCCAGATGATAATAAAGATAAAGGCATAGAATAACTTACCATTGACAAACAAATCACAAAGAAAATTTCTAATCAATTAAAGATCAATAATGAATCAATGTAAAAATAAGTAAGAAACCAAACTTCCCTGTCGAATCTGAAATCGCAGCAATATGTGGTTACGAGGCTCAAATTTATCAACCCAAGATCACAAGGCAACACCACACTTGGTTGTACCAAGAATCTTACCACAAACCACAAAAAAATCATCCAAATGATTTACCACGGAGATCAGTCGAACGAAGTAGCCACGAATGGGTAGAAATCAGTGAGAAGGGTCGCACCACAAAAGGTGTCAGTACACGCTGTAGTGCCAACGTCAAGAGAAATGAAAGGGAACGATCATGGTATCCACGACACAAGCAGCACAATAGGAACAAGAAGGAACCATCCTCTATTTAACAAGAAAGGTAAAACTACTTTGATAGAAGACTTGACATAATTGCATGCGGAAAAAGTTATTGGATATTGACTGTAATTTAAAT
>CAIGRO010233787.1:0-12425 GCA_903798355.1 Fraxinus baroniana | reverse complement strand
TGAAGAGAACTGGAGAGCCAAACCCACTCTCTATAATTAAATGCATTCAAAAAGTTTCAATTTTCAATGTAGGAAAACAATAAAATAATCTAAAGAAAAGCTAGTTAAAATAAAATATAAAGAAAAATAATAAATATTTTTTGGAAGTAGTAAAATTAAGTGTTAAATATAAAGAACTTGTTGGAGTACTTCAAAATTTTAACTCTCTAAATTTATAGATGTTCTCCAAATGATAGAATATTCTCTTTAAAAATAGAAAGTCTTTTGGAGATGCTCTTACTGTTTTGTCACAAGGCCGCCAACGTGCCAGAGGTGAATGTGATTAAATTCCTTATTAAAATTATTTCATTGTACTGCTATCCAATATGAGCTTATTTGAGTATATATATGAAAAAAAGAATTTTGATATAATGATTGTCAAATGGGGATTAAATATTCTTGCAGTCGGGATATCTATTATGTACAACACGTGTTTCTCTTTCAATTTTAAATTATTTATCAATGTTAACAGCAATTCATGTTAAATAATTATAGAAGAGCGGTCTAGGGTTTTCTTTGGTGGTGGAGATGAGAGAGTTTTGACGAGGCAGTGAAGTATGGCTTTCTTTTGTGATGGAGAAAGAAACGTGTTTAATTAGAAGATAAAAAGTGACTGTAGCAAAGTCAGATCAAAGCAAGATAAATATGAAAACTACTGTGACATAAATGAATAGTGATCTTGAAGAGAACTGGAGAGCCAAACCCACTCTCTATAATTAAATGCATTCAAAAAGTTTCAATTTTCAATGTAGGAAAACAATAAAATAATCTAAAGAAAAGCTAGTTAAAATAAAATATAAAGAAAAATAATAAATATTTTTTGGAAGTAGTAAAATTAAGTGTTAAATATAAAAAACTTGTTGGAGTACTTCAAAATTTTAACTCTCTAAATT
Organism: Fraxinus baroniana; assembly: GCA_903798355.1. Lineage (NCBI taxonomy): Eukaryota > Viridiplantae > Streptophyta > Magnoliopsida > Lamiales > Oleaceae > Fraxinus > Fraxinus baroniana. Next base: position 11,493 of record CAIGRO010233787.1, on the reverse strand, counting down.
TATAGATATTCTCCAAATGATAGAATATTCTCTTTAAAAATAGAAAGTCTTTTGGAGATGCTCTTACTGTTTTGTCACAAGGCCGCCAACGTGCCAGAGGTAAAAATGTGATTAAATTCCTTATTAAAAATATTTCATTGTACTGCTATCCAATATGAGCTTATTTGAGTATATGAAAAAAAGAATTTTGATATAATGATTGTCAAATGGGGATTAAATATTCTTGCAGTCGGGATATGTATTATGTACAACATGTGTTTCTCTTTCAATTTTAAATTATTTATCAATGTTAACAGCAATTCATGTTAAATAATTATAGAAGAGCGGTCTAGGGTTTTCTTTGGTGGTGGAGATGAGAGAGTTTTGACGAGGCAGTAAAGTATGGCTTTCTTTTGTGATGGAGAAAGAAACGTGTTTAATTAGAAGATAAAAAGTGACTGTAGCAAAGTCAGATCAAAGCAAGATAAATATGAAAACCACTGTGACATAAATGAATAGTGATCCCAAGGTTGCCTCTTTTAAAAGTAGGAGATGTGATAGAATTAAGTATTAACAGCAATTCTCCGTACAAATGCTTTCATCAAATGTCACGTTTGACTTCTATTTTTATTAACTAAGACAACCTTTTTCGGCCTCTGTTTGGTATTTTTATTATTTCAAAACTTATTTTTTATTAAATTTATTTTCAACTATATATTCTTGTCATAAAATATTGGGAAAATTGTAGCGGTGGTTTTTGACTTTTTCAATTTTTGTAGACTTTATCCTAACTTTCAATTTATGTCAACGAAAGTCTCTAATCTTTTGAAAATATGCAATAGAGGTCTAAATAGATGAAAATTATCAGTTTGATCGTTAGTTGATCAAAGGAATTGATAAAATGGGTAAATAGTAATTTTACTATTTACTACATTAAATAAACAAACAAAAAAATAAAAAATGTTTTCTTCCCAACCCCACACCCATACACCAACCTCACCCCTAAAAATCAGCAACCACCACCATCGACCTACTAGAAATCGAGCAAAATGATTAATCCAGCAAAAAATGGTTAGCGAAATCTCCCAATACCGGCTCATCTTCCAACCACTGTAATCCAACAAAATTTGATCACTATAAAACCAAATGGTGCAACCCCGATAGCCCTTCAATTTTAGTAACCCAATGGCCGTTTGGCCACAAATTTTGATTACCCACCAGTTGCAATGTCGAGAGAAAAAACAACAATTCTTCCCATTTCATATTTTGCTTGGCAGATGACATCCATTCCTAAAATAGCTTGAGGTATGCACTCATGTTGAAATGATGAAGAACTAATGGAATTTAATCCGAAGAAGCCTCGACTTCAATTAAAAAAAGAAACATTCAATGCTGAGTTTCATGGGTTCAATAAGGGGTAAATGGATTGGGTTTGATTTTGTTCAGGGATGGAGTTGGAGATAAGGTTGGGAAAGAAGATTAAATGGGTGGGAATGGTCGTCGGAAGCGACGGTTGCGATTGTGGCGAGTCCCGGTGACTTAGAGGGTTTATTTGGTTTGGTTGGGTGGGGTGGGGTGGGGTGGGGTGAACAATTTTTATTTTATTTTTATTTTGTCTTCATTATTCTAAGGGATAAAATTATTTTACCCATTTTAAATTTGATCAAAATGAACTTATTTTATCAATAAACGGTCAAATTGATGATTTCCATCCATTTGGACATTTGCTACATATTTTTAAAAGGATAGGGACACTCGCTGACACAAATTGAAGGTTACAATAAAGTCTGCAAAAATTGAAAAAATTATAGAACGCGGCTGAAATTTTTCCTAGAATATTTTGCAATAGAGTAAATAGTTTTCCTACTTTTTAATCATATTCTTCAAAAATTCTCATCACAAATTTATTTTGATGAAATAATAGCAATAAAACTAGGGCTTACTGGTCTTAAAAAATTAACTATAATATAAAGCATGCCAACTATATAAAAAATAACATAAACAAATCGATTATAGTAATGACGATCGTTAACAACGAAAAAAAATGTTGAATCCGAAAATTGAGATGTAGGGATGATCAAGGGTCAGATTTGGCATGCTTGCCTCACGAGAATCGGGCCCATGGGCGGATTGGGCCCCAAGCTCAATCTTGGCCAACCTGGTTGACTTGCTTGTCCTTAGAGATGGCAACGGGACGGGTTCGGGGTAGAACACCCTCGCCCCATCCCGTCCTGCCAAGCCACTCTCCCACCCCGTCCCGTGCCCAGTCCCACCTTAGAAGGGGCGGGGCGGGTTCGAGGCGTGGGTTTGCCCTATTTTTTGCTCCGTTTAAAAAAAATTTTATAAAAATTTTCTATTAATTAATTTTTTTTAAAATTTAAATTTTTTTATTCTTCATGGGGCAGGTTTGGGGCACTTCGGGGACTGGGCACCTCCTCCCCACCCCACCAACATGTAGCATCGGGGCGGGGTGAGTTTTTTTGCCAGTTGCCCCTCCACGTTAGTCATATTGTTTTTTATTAAAATCGGTTTTCGAAATATGAAAAAGAAAATAGAAAGACAACAACGGGCAGAGCACAAGCTCTATTTACGATCAATGAGCAGAGCGGCTGGCCTATTGTTCAAAATCTAAAATGTATTATGGCACCTCTGTGGTTGCACTTAAGTTCACGTGTTGAATGGGAGAATTCACATGTTGCTAATGTGCACCTGTGGCGCTATGTTATTTAGTTATAACTGTATTTTATTTTTAGGTGTATTGCACATGTAATTTGATTCATTTCTTACTTGCACACCACTCCAAAGTGGTTATATATATTGTTGACATATGATTGATTTCATTATCAATGTTTTGATTATAACAAATAAGATTAACATTGTTTCTAACAATTGATTTTGAGTGATGATAGTTCAATGTATCTATCGAGTATTGCCAAAATCAACACATCATAAATCGGATTCGAAATAAATAGCAAAGTAAGAGTTAAGCATTCAAGTCAAATCATTCGAGACGAGAGCTTAAAAAAATCAAAATCAAAACTATCAAATCGGTCTCATGAAGAAGGTCAAGATCAAAGTCAATCTTAAAGTCAAACGCTAAGAAAAATCAAAATCAAGAGTTTAAGAGCCGACGAAAAGAACCTTCGAGGCAAAGATCAAAAACTAGACTTTCGAGATCATGTGTAAAGGTATAACACTTTAATCTTTAGTAATGAATGACAATATCTCAAAAATTATTTTCTGCACAAAGTTATTTTCATATCATTTGCATAAAATATTTTTGATCAAAAGTGATACTTGAACTTAGATCACATTTCTTTTAAATAAATAAAAAAGGTCAACGGTCAACCGAACGTCCGATTGACCAGGCGGACGTCCGGTATGCCATATCGAACGTTCGGTATGGCAGTAACGGTTAATTTTTTGACTGTTTGATGCAATAGCTAGTTGATAGTCCAGTACATAGCGAACGTCCGGTATGGTGCATCCGGTAGGACGGATTTTCCGTTGCATTGCTATAAATATCACCTCTTCTTGCATTCAAAAGATACACTTCTAAGAGATTATAGGGGTTCTTTTGAGATAAAATATTTGATCTTTATTCTTTATTTATCTTTATCAATTTATTTTCTTTGGAAAAACTTTTAATTAATCTTATTTTTGAAAATCATTTCTTTCATCAAAGTTTTTCATTTCTATTTGTGCTTAACTTATTTANCTTTGAAATTTTTTTTGATTAATCTTATCTTTGAAAATCATTTCTCTCTCATCGAAGTTTTTCATTTCTCTTTGTGCTTAACTTATTTATATCTATCTTAAAAGAGAAATGTATTTTTGAAGAAGTTTTTGGAACTTACATTGCATAAATTTATTCTACTTCTTCATATTGAAAATTTGATTAAATCAAACTTGTAAACATCATATTTATCAAAGTTTCTAATTTCTCTCTTGGTAGTTAATTTATCACAAATTATTCATTGAAAGAGATATATACTTTTAAAGAAGAAATTTGAATTTACATTGTATAAATCCTTCTTCTTCTTCTTCGTATCAAAATTTTGATCGATTGAACTAAAACCTGTAAAATCATCATATTCATCAAAGTTTTTCTAACATAACACTTGAGTTTCATTCATTGTTATTTATTAAAGTGTTAGCCTACTTCTTTTCTTATTCTCAACTTTGAATTTATTATTTATTAAGAAGGGAAGATTTCATTTGTAAAATTTATTTAAATTGTGGGTCATGTTGAAGTCCCTTAAAGATCAACATTATATAAGGATTGGTGCTCCATGTTGTAAGTCACTGTGTGGGTCATATGGAGGTCCCGTAAAGCTCAATAGTGTGGGTTGTGTTGAGGTTTCGGAAAGCTCAACGTTGTAAAAGAATCGGTGCTACTTGGTTGTAAGTCATCGAAAGCATTTAAAATGTTGGATTGTACCATAAGTCAATCAACATATTGAAAAAGGCATTGCTCGTGTCAGAGAGCTTTGTAACGGGGGACGTAGTTCATTGCATTGGATCAAACTTCCATAAGTATATCGTTTGCATTCTCTATCCCTTTTACTTAACATTTTTACTTTGCGCAAATTACATTGTTTTACTTATTTGCTTACTTGTGTTTATATTAGTTGTCTTCGTTTATTTGCACTTATTATTCGATTTGCTTACGATTATTAATTTATCAACATGCTTTTAACTTGCGTGATTCTAGTTAATTATTCGAAAAAGTTTTAAAAATCAATTCACCCCTCTCTTGGTTAGTCAATCTTGGGCTTTCATATATTGTATAATATTATTAATATAACAAGAAATACAATTATAAAATACATTCTAGCTCCCTACTTTTGCATTAGCTTTCACCTCAACAATATTATCAAACTTCAACTTGATATAAGAGCCTACAATATTTAACACCAGATCCAATGACAATACACGGTCAACTCAAACAATCTCAAGCACACTAATGACTTCAATGTTGGGAGGAAATCAGTTGCCATTGTTTGGAATAAGTCTCACTCAAGTTCCACCGATAAAGTGTGATAGGAACCTTTTTTTTTTGTTGTGGAAGAACATAGTGATGCCCATCACTAAAGGCCATAACCTTGAATGATTTATCACAAGAATGAAAGCTTGCCTAGCAGAATTTCTGGCAACACAAACTACAGACCCTGCTGGAACTACTGTCGAAATGACACCAAATACTGAATATGTAAAATGGATGTCTAATCAACTATTGATGAGTTAGCTATATTCATCAATAATTGCTGAGATCCCCATGAGAGTGATGGGATCTACAAACTCTTGCAACCTCTAGAATGTTGTCCAAGAAAGCTTTTGGGTAATGAATAAGTCAGAGTTATTTTCCATATCAGTGAACTTCAAAGGACAAGTAAGGGTTCAATGAGTATTGATCAATACTTATAAAATTAAGCAACTAGCAGATAATCTCGAAATTGCAGGAAAAAGCATCCCTCACAATGATCTTGTTACACGAGTGCTGGCTGGACTTACAAGAACTATTTCTCAAGACCAGCAGCTTTTATAGCTTCATCAAGTACTGTATTAGATCATGCTTGGTTTGCAGACTCATGAGCTAGTAACCATGTCACTGTTGAGAAGAATAACTTGGCTGAGGCACATAAGTATGGTGGCGAGGAAAGACTTTCTCTTGGTAATGGTAACAAACTCCATATTTCTCATATTGGTACAAACCGTCTGAACACACTGAATGACAAATCATTGGTTCTTAATAATGTACTGCTAGTACCATCAATTAAGAAAAACTTAATAAGTGTCTCTCAATTAACATCTGATAATGGTGTATTTATGTAATTTCACTCTCATTTCTGTGTTGTTAAGGACAAACAAACGAATATGTGTTGTTGGAAGGGAAGCCTAAGGATGGGTTGTATCAAGTTGAGTATCCAGATCAAGCTAAAAAACTTTTCTATCAAGAGTCAGTATATCCAAATAAGTTGAATCCATCAACATTTGTTGTCAAGTTGAGCATCCAGATCAAGCTAAAAAAACTTTTCTATCGAGAGTCAGTTTATCCAAATAAGTTGAACCCATCAACATTTGTTATCCAAATAAGTTGAACCCATCAACATTTGTTGTCAAGTCTAAAGTGTCTAAAACTACTACTAAGTATGAGTCTAGGTTGAAACAGTGGCATATGAGACTTGGACATCCCACAACCTCTGTGATGTCACAAGTACTTAAATCTTGTAATGAAAAATTCAATGCTAATGAAATCATTCAATTTTGTGATCCTTGCCAACTTGGTAAATCACACTCCTCGTCATTCAAATTATATGTTTCACGTTCATTAGCTCCTCTTAATTTAATTCACACAGACGTCTGGGTCATGCACCTATAAATTCTACTTCTGGTTTCAGATATTACATTCTCTTCATCGATGACTATAGTAGGTATACATGGATCTATCACATGAGAAATAATTCTGAAGCATTAAACATATTCATTCAATTCAAAAACCTATTGAAAATAAGTTTGATAGGAAAATCAAAGCGCTCCAATTAGGTTGGGGAGGTGAATTTAAAGCATTCACTGATTTAGCTCTAAAGTCTGGTATTGATATGCGTCTCTCTTGTCCTCGCACCTTAATCCAAAATGGTAGAGTTGAGAGAACACGTACACATAACATAAATCGGTTTAGCTCTTCTTTCTCAAGCATGTCTTTACATTATTGGTGATAATCCTTTCACACGGCCACTTACCTTATTAACAAACTACCTACACCTTGTCAAATTCTAAACAATGACCAGATTGAATACAAGTCACTTAAAATCTTTGGTTGTACTTGCTTTCCTTGTCTCGGACCATATCAGGAACATAAATTCAGCTTTCATTCCACAAAGTTCGTGTTTCTTGGCTTCAGTAACTCTCATAAAGGTTAAAAATGTCTCAGCCCAACATGAAGAGTATATATATCTAGGCATGTAGTCTTCAATGAAAATGAGTTTCCATTCGAGTCTAGTTTTCTCAATAAAAGAAACAATTCACAGAAGTCTGAAACCATTATTCATTATCTACATTCTCACACTCCTCCAAATAGTAGCCCGACTTGCTCAAGTGATGAAGCTCATTCTGATGCAACTCCAACACCACTACCTTCTAAGTTTGATCAACCAAAAATGGCCAAAAACTTGGTATTGAAAATACAGAGACAAATATTGAAGGCACCCAAATGGAAAGTCAAGAAGGAACTACAAATGCTTGGATAGAGCAAACTTAAGCAAGTGATGAACTGAATTTGAGTGTGGCAGAACAGGGGAATCAGATTGGAGAGCATCCTATGATTACCAGAAGTAAAGCTGGTATATTTAAACCAAAAGTCTACTCAACTCAGTGTAAAGAGTACATCATGGAACAAAGCGGACTAGACTAACAATGTACCTGAGGCTCTGGCAAATAAAGATTGGAGAGAAGCAATGGAGGATGAATATAAGGCATTGATGAAAAATAAAACTTAGGAACTAGTACCACCTCTAATTAGTCAAAAGGTGATAGGAAACCAATGGGTTTTCAAACTTAAACGAGATATTGTAGGAAGGATAGAGAAGCACAAAACAAGACTTGTTGCTAAAGAGTTGTTGTAGACATCAAGAGTTGATTACAATGAAAACTTTGACCCAGTTATAATTTATAAAGGCTTCCGCTCTGAGGATAGTTTTTGCTCTTGCAATCTCGAAAGGCTGGAGTATCAAACAAGTTGACATTGACAATACCTTCTTGCATGGGAAACTAGATGAAGCAGCCAGAAGGTTTTGTTGACAAAGCAACTCCCACCTTTGTTTGTAAACTAAAAAGGGCTCTTTATGGACTCAAACAAACACCTAGAGCATGGTTTGAAAAACTGAATAAAATTCTTCTAGATTGGAAGTTTTCAAAATCAAAAGCAAATAGTTCCCTATTCTTTTACATGAATCAGTAACAAGTAATCTTTGCCTTAGTATATGTTGATAATATAGTGATTACAAGCAATGATAAGAAGGTGTTACGAGACTTTATTGATAATTTGAATGCACAGTTTGCACTGAAAGATATGGGCGAGCTACATCAGTTTTTGGGAATTGAGGTAAGAAGAGATGAATAAGGTACGCATCTTACCCAGAGTATTCAAAGGACCTGTTGAAAGGGTTCAATCTTGAGCATCTCAAACCTCGTGCAACGCCTATGACAGTGGATAAGATTCATAAGAATATTTCCAGAAATGAAGGAGAAAAGATGGCAGATCCTTCCATGCACAGAAGTTCAATTGGTTGACTACAATACTTAGCGCGCACACGGCCTGACATAACTTTTGCTGTCAATAAGATGAGTCAATTGTTGCAAACACCTTCAGATGTCCATTGGAAATCAGTTAAAAGAGTCTTTTGATATCTGAAAGGTACTATTGAGCAAGGATTATAGATCAAAAGGAGTGACAAAATGTGCATCAATGGTTTATGGTTTTGCTGACAGACTGAGCATCATGCTCTGATGATAGAAGGTCAACAGCTCGTTAATGTGTATGATTGGAAGATACATTGGCGGCTTGGTCTTCAAAGAAACACGTAGCTAGGTCCAGCACTGAATCAGAGTATAAAGCCTTACCACAGGCAACTGCGGAGATAACTTAGATTGAATCATTGCTTAAAGAAATCAAGTTACACTCAGCTTCACCTCATGTGCTTTGGCGTGATGATCTTAGTGCAAGTGATTTAGCTTCAAATCTTGTTTACTATGCCCGAACTAATCATATTGAGTTGGATATACATTTTGTTAGGAACAAAGTTCTTGAAGGAAAGCTGAAAAATTAATATGTTCCATCATCTAATCAAATTGCAGATTTGATAACCAAACCCCTTTCAGAAACCAGATTTCTTTTTCTTATGGACAAGCTTGGAGTTAAAGAATAAACTCCAGCTTGAGGGAGGATGTTAAAATCTATGATCGCACCTCCGCTGTTGCACTTATGTTCACGTGTTGAATGGGAGAAATAACTAGTTGCTAATGTGCACCTATTGTGCTATGTTTGTTAGTTATAACTGTACATTATTCTTAGGTGTATTGCACAAGAATTTGATTATTTTCTTACATGCTCACCACTCCAATGTGGTTATATATATTGTATCATATTCAATGTAAATTAATATAGCAAGAAATACAATTATAAAATACATTCTAGTTCCCTACTTCTACATCAGTCTTCACCTCAGCAATATTATCAAACTTCAACTCGAGCCGAATTGCATTGTCCATTTTAAACATTTTTCATTAAATTTGTTTAGAGTTTAAATAATATATGAAATGCATTTGAACTTCATAATATAGAGCTAGTTGTCATTCTAATCAAGTTATATAACAATTCGGCTAGCAAGTAAAGGAACTAGAGTTACTCGTACTTTGAATACAACTATATCCTTGCATTTGTTGGGTTTGATATTCGATTGGCTCACCCGCATATCAAAAGCATTAAAATATATAAACAGCACTCAAAAACCTCCATTTTGATAACAAAACCAGTGAGAAAGTTGGGGCTTTGGGTTAAAATGGAGCAGTTGATGTCCTCCTGAGAGTGGGCTTCTTAGGACGTCGAGCAGCTGCAGCTAGATATGACTGAAAACACAAGTAAGCTACATGTCAGTCTCTTTCTCTTCCGAAGAAAGAGCAAATCTTCTAGTTCAATAAATAAACAAAAAATAAGTGAAGAAAAATGTTACTTGTACAGATATTTTTAAGAGAGGGTCACGAGGGCTGAGTTGGTAACGTTTCATTGGCTGGTTTAACTTTGTTTTCCGTCCAAAATGGTACGAAATCTTGCCAGCTCAGCATTTTGTAACCCCGCATAAAACCAGCATGTAAAACTGGCATTTCTCACAAGTCTAAATTAAATTTTAGCTTATTTTTAGTAATCTACTTATCAAACATGCCAGAGGAATGACTACCTGTTGTTGCTGTTTCAAGAGCCTAGCATTTTCTTCCAACAAATTGGCTACTTCTAGCTCCAACTCATTAGTATAAGCCTGTATAAATAATTCACAAATATGAGATAGGAAACGAGAAAAGAAGAAGCTGAAATCTTGTTAGATACTTTCCTGCTTGCGAGCCCTTGAACGAACAGCTGACTCTCGATTCTTCATCATTCGCTTATACCGTCGCTCTCTAGAATTGTTGTCGGACTCTGCAAATCTCTTATTCCCATTAGCACCCAACAATCCTTGTGAAGACACAGCAGTCTCAGAACAGGTCCGTGAAATGGGCTGAGGCTGCAAACTTGAGTTTAGCTGACGAGAATCCGAGTTTCCAAAGAAGTTCAACTGATCAGGACTGGAATTCAAAGTGAGAAGGGTGGCCAGAGGTGGCGGCGGAGAGCTGAAGGTGGAGGAAACAGCCGCAGTTGGAGGGTCTTTGTCCAATGGTCGAGCCAAGAAATCTTGAAAAATAGCTCCTCTGAAGCTGGTTTTGTTTGTATCCTCCTCGGAACGAAGAGAAGAAAGATTAATGTCATCCCAAACTTCTTCCATGGATTTTATATTTGCTGTTTATGGAGAGGCAAGGTGAGGGATCAGTAGAGGAAATAGAAAAGAATTGTTGGGCTATTTTTGAGTTGAAAATATGTTGTCAAATAAGCATTGGATCATCATAATTTCATCTGAGTTTTGCCCAGTGGTTTTGTGTCTGTGAATTGTCATGTCGGTCAATCAGTTTACTCAGCCGCGTGTCAATATGTAACAGTTCAAACTTTTCTCGAGAAGCCAATTTAGCTGATGTTTGGTACAAATTTTGAGGTTGTTGGAGTTCATCTTGTTTAAAATTCATTTTTCAAATATTTTTTAATAAAATAATACTACAATTAAATTGAATTTGTTTTCAAAAAAAATTTAATCACTTATTTTTCAAAAAATCACTATTCAAAAATGTATTTTTTCTCAAACTCAAACCAAAGGCTTAATCATAGTATCTACTACGAGCATGTTTGGTACGGCTTAAAATTCAATTAAAATTGAAAATATTGTCGTTATTGAGTTCCACCCGTCTAATAAAAGTCAACAATAACGACTATATTTTCAATTTTAATTTGATTTTAATCTCTACCACACACTTATTTTATCAACTTTTATCTAATAAATCTAACTTTAATTTCCATGTTTAAAGTCCAGAAGACTTATCACTCTTTGGATTCTTTTTAGTACCGAAACATTTGAATGTCCTCTCTTGCATGATTGAAAATTCGACTTCTTATTTATATAGGGTTAATTTCACAAATGGTCATTAAAATTACCTAAAAATTACAAAATGATCACTAAAGTTTAAGACTTGCAAAAACGGTCACTGAAGTTTCATACACTTTCACAAACGGTCACTGAAGTTTTAATTTATTTCACAAACGCCAAACGGTCACTGGAGAATTTCTCATATATGAACTTAGAAGTGATGCCACTTCAAGGAAAGTTGGAGTTACTTTCTGAAAAGTTTCATGAATACGGATGGGTGCAAGGCCAT
>CAIGRO010233744.1:4569-19341 GCA_903798355.1 Fraxinus baroniana | reverse complement strand
TTTTTTTTTCGTAATACACATGAGAACGCATGCATGTAGTACATATAACACATTAGAATGTCTTGCTCTTGAGTCGACTCATAATGATTACAATATATCAAGTTTACAATTAAAAGCAGAGAATTATTTTAATAAAACCTATTAAATCGGATGGATTTAGGCGTGGACTATTATCAATTTTAATAAAACCTATTAAAAGTTGGATTGTACATGGATTTAATAGAACGTTTTGTGTTATTATTTTATACAAATGTTACTTGTGTAATAACACATATTACTGTAGGGTAACATAATTAGGGGTATCAATTTGGCTCGTCGGCTCAGACGATCTGTGGCTCGAGCAGAGCCCAATTTTGGAGCCACTGTTTTGTCCGATGTGGCTCGTCGAGCCATACGGGCTGGCTCGTGTCATGAGCCATTTTCGGCCCGTGAGCAAATTTAAATACATTTTTTTTTTTTGAAACTTTCTTGCACAGGCAGTAGCTACGTGTAGCTGCCTGCAATAGAAGGCAGTGGCAGCGCTTCAAAAAAAAATTACGGCTCAACTCAGCTAGAGCCAAAAGTTCGGGCCGAGCCTAGATTTTTTGGTCAAGCAAGAGCTCAGTTCGGCTCGGGCAAAAAAAAAATTGAACCATTTTTACTCGAAGCTCGGCCAAAAAGCTCGAGTTTCGACTCGCGAACCGGCTCATTGACATCCCTAAACATAATCATTTAAATTCTAACGTCATCCCGTCCTGCACCATTTCCGGCAAGTGTTCCTTCTGCCACCACCATCACTTCCCACCGCCACATGTTGGTTGATCACCAATGTTTAACTTGCCAATCCCTACTTAGCCCAAATTAATAAGGAAAATTACAATAATTCAGGTGTTTAAAAATTGAAATTCAAAAATTAGAGACTAAGTTTCATTATTTAAAAATCAGGTAATATATTAAAACATAACCCTAATTTATCACTCAATTTCCCTCACCTCTCCCCTTCCCCCTCTCCCCTTCCCCCTCTCTCTGTAATCTCCTCTCCCCCTCCTCTTCCCCCTCCCCCTCCCTCCCCTGCGACGTTACCGTTGCTACGACGCTGTCGTTCGTGCAGCAGCGGCAGATCGTTGTAGCGTCGTGTTTGCGCAGCAGCTTCGTGGTGGTATTTGATGGTTTTTTGTGCACAACAGCGGTGGCGGCAGTGTTGATAGCCATCCGACGGCGTTGGTGGTGTTTTTTTTTGTGGTTGGATGCGACGTTGGTGGTGGTGAGTTTGTGTGGTGGACTGTTGTTGGCTGTGGTTATGGTGGTGTTTTGTCGAGGCGGATCTGTGTGCTGTAGTGCAGGCAAATAGTTGGTCACATACGATGGATGGTTGTGACGGGTAGGGCGTGTGTGACCAACAATTAGACGTATGTGACCAACTATTTGGCTGATTTGTGACTAAATATTAGGTGTTTGTGACTTAAAGTAATTTGTGATCAATAAACTGTAACTTACGTGACCCATAGATAAAATGTGACCTGTAAATAACCTATGACGAATTAATTTGACAATATGTGACCAGTAAATAAATCTGTAACTTATAATTATGAATATGTGACCATTAATCACAAACTATGACTGTATTGTTTTTATTTAATAAATATTTTTAATTAATTAAATCCATACCTGATTTTTGAATTTTCAAACTATTAACCTTACTTTTGAATTGAGGTAAAGAATACGTCTTAGATATGAATTTTTCCCAATCAATAACCTACACAGGCAAATCGTAGATCTCTTTCATGTAGTACTAGTTTTTAACAAAACGTCCATTATGACACCTTTAGCAAAAAGAACAAAGTGATAAAACCTTATATTTTGTAGATGAAAATAAAAACCACCTCTAACCCTAACGTTACTGTTAATCACATTTTATGGAAAAGACAACAAAAAAATTGGAGAATCGCCAAAGAAGTATTCTCACAAAGGAATGTGTTCGAAATACCTTACGATCAATGGTGTATCTCTTTATTGTTGAGAATTATAAACTTTAATTTTATTCATCAAGAGCATTCAATTCGAAGAAAAAACACACTCAAGAACATGAAAGATTTTTAGAGATTCATTTCAATGTGAAACTACGTTATATCCCACAGGTGCAATATTTTGATACGATGAAAAAAATGTTTGCAAAAGAAAACCGCACTCGATTTTCTCCACCCTCTCTCTCTCTCTGATGATTGTTATAAAGCCTAAAGACGGCTCCCAATTTATAAGATAAGTTAGGGCAAAATCGAATTTTACAAGTAATAACTAAACTTTAACAAAAGTTAGGACAAACAATAATTAGGCTCTCCAACTTAACATTTAACACTCGTGACACGCTAACTCTCAAAATAAGAACACAGGTAGTACCTAAACTTTAACAAAATTGCATCCACCTCACTAAACTTTATTTTATTGTGTATTGCTCAATAAATTTAAATTTCTTTTTTATTAATCATTGAATTTAAACTTTGTTCTACTTTCTCCCCTTTCCGATTTTTCCTAAGCTTTTTTGACATTTTCTTCCTCAAATGATAATTGTTTGCACCTTTTTACAACTTTCATTCTTTGGGAAAAATACTAAGCCCCTTAACTCGACAAGAATGGTGCGGTTCAAACATCTCATGGATCAAAACTTGACTATTGCCTAATTCAATTCAAATCTTATTGGAAATTCTATTTTCAAAGAATTTTTAATGAATTATATCTACTCGATAGAGGTTTGAGAACTATTTAATCGATGATATACATTTTTGTCTAGCTCTGTCACACTTGATAATTGGTCTGTGCCAAGTGATAGAGCTGTCCATCAGTATGATTAACAGTTGTCTGAAAGTAATAAACAATTCTAAATGGATAAAATGTCTCCAAAATCTCAATTATTTTTTCACTGAGCCAGTTTACAAGAATGCTAATCAGATACCACTTATTCGAAACGATGACGAGTTAAAAACAACAGGGTTTTACACTAAAAAATCTTGCAATCTATACAGCAAGTTACAAGCTATTTGAGCAATGAATGATAATATTCAAGGAATCTATGAACTTCTCTTTTGCTAATCTTTAGTGATGCCCAGAAACTGATGCGGCCCAAAACTAAGCTACATTCGATCTCTATATACACTCTCAAGACCCATGTTAAATACGAGGGTTCATCTCCGATTTTCATTCCTTCAATTATTTGCTAATGCCCCATTCTAAAATCATTTACCTACAAAATTTCGTCCCGACTCCTTTAGAAAGCTCTTCAGCCTGAAAATGGCCGGACGATATTGCTGTACCTGAGACTTGGCTCAAAACTAATGCTTCTACTCTGGCTGAAAATAGCTATCGTAAATAGAAAGTCGATCTAATGCATTAAAATTTGCTTTCAACCCAACAAACTCACTTCCAAATCTAGCACATTCAGCATCTGGCCATCTGCACCCTCCATCTCTGGTACGTAATGGGCATAATGATTCACAAACACGAGTAATCGGATTGAAGGGATCATCGCCCAAGACAGTATCAAAGACAGACAGATCTGATTTATTGTCATGCTGAAACAATTCACCACTTTCCTTGTCTGAAGCCGGATAAATAGATTTCTGAGGAATCCCTGTTTCATTGTTTTCAACTGTAACGCATTCACCATCTTCTGAAAAGTGTACCTTACAGCCCAGTGATTGCATAGCTCGCTTCATAGCTGCAATTTCCTTTCTGTCTCGCTTTGCCAAATTCCAGGCCGAGCTGCTGGAAAGCCTCTCATTTCGTAACTCCACAGTCAAGGACTCCACGGTAGACGTCGTTTCTTTAACTTTAGCCTCAGCTACTTCTTTTGCCTGTCAATATTTGTAACCAGCTGATTAATCTTCATGGAACAATATAAATAAGAATGAACTGGCTATTATTTTTCCTAAAATCAAGGACAAGTCACGAGCTTATTGTTATTTTGTGATTACCCAAATTCCAACATATTACTGGCATCAAACAAAACAAAATACGAAGAGACAAATATCATGACCATACATTTTTAAAGATGACGACTTTCGTGGGTCTTATTTTGATTCCCAAGGCAGAAGTTGGACCAAAAATTAGCAACATCTTACATCCAGTCTTAAATATGCCCGTAGCTTACTAACATTCACACTTTTAAATAAAATAAACCATTAAGCAACGAAAATGTGATCTTGGTCACCTTGGTTATTCTCTTTAACTGGATATTTAAGACATTCCTCTCATCTCTCAACATACTCACAAGAGAACCAAGGGCCCAGAAAAATAACAAACATCACACACTAGAAACATGCACTTCAGATTATAAACAGATTAACTACCTTTTGCAACTCGGATATTTTTTTAGCCATGTTCCGACAGATTGCTTCAACCTCTCCTGCTTGAGCTTCTGATGGACAAGTCCATCGAAGGTGGAACTGAGGCCAAATAGTTGGCGCCAAAGCTGCAGCTGGAGGTAGCAGTGGACCTTCATGTTTAGATTGATCATAAAACAGATTGCAGTGCACATGAGAACTTCCCTCTGAAGCCCGTAAATCAGCCAAATACGTCCACAAGCACCCACATGAATCAGAAATGCCAGCCTGCTGCCTTTCTTTCTCACTGAGATTTGTAGGGCCAAAAAGACAAGTTACTCGGATGGTCAAGCAAAATATATTAATGAAGTTTATTCACTACCATGTCTTACATATCACTTCCCAACCCAAAAAGGTCAGATATGGAGCCAGAAATTTAGGCTCAATAATCAACACTGGTGTTGCCATGCACAGTTGGTTTCGCCTCATAGAGAATGAGATTCACCGAAATTGCCATAAAAGTAAACTTTCTTGAGCACAAATTGAAAGAACAGATTCGGATAATTGACTGCTTAATGTTTGAGACATTGTGGTTCGAATAAATTATTCAATGATTTATTCTTACACAAGACTTCACCCTTCGAGATAAGTGCAAGAGATCAAAAGTCTCTCCGAAAGTCCAAAGCTATCTTTTAAACAGGCTAGAAAGAGAACTATGAGAATTGCAAGAAAATTAGAATTTTGAAACGGCACTTTTTGAGCTGCTTGGTACATCATAGCTCAATGTGTGGCCTGCTATGCACCTAAATTATACTTTAATGTTAGATTAAATTGGAATCTTGTTTTTGCACATTTCCATTGTTCATAGCTCAATGTGTGGCCTGCTATGCACCTAAATTATACTTTAATGTTAGATTAAATTGGAATCTTGTTTTTGCACATTTCCATTGTCAAAGAAACACGCATCCTTCATCCTTTGCCTTGACCAACATGTGTTTAGCTAAAATAAACTGATATCAAACTTAATTCATGACTTTAGAATAAACTCAAAAGTGAATAAAGTTAAATAGTTGATAATCTAGGTTTAGTTGAAGAAATTTCATGACAGAGAAAGACTGTACCTGTTGCACAGGAAGTTCCCGAAACGACAGGAAAGTACACAATCCAGTAATTCTACCAGAAAAGCCTGCAGTGACAAAAATGAATTAGGGAAGTATGTTTAAATTGAATTTTGAAGAATGTGACTTAAATTGAATATTGAAGAACTTGTCCTTCTTCAGATGTATCAATGAAGGTACATACCGACGAAAATTCAAAAGCAAAAGGATACATCCGTAACAGTTGTGAAACACAATCAATCCACTGCAGAAAAATTCTGAATGTTAAAACAAATTGAATCTATGACCAGAAAGATCAAATAAATTAATAGACAAAAAAAAGCTAAGCATTACTCCTAATAAATTTGGGATCAATAACATGATTTGTTTTCACTTTATTCAGTCCAGCATTACATCTACTTAAACACCCAATGCAATCAAATCATATGCAACCACATCATAACATGTGTTCTGTTCAACTGGTATCGCATTATTTTAGTGAATAGGAACTTCATATCTACACAAGACATGTCCAAACTGCCTAATTTGTCCTTCCCTTAATTTATCTACAAATTATGCCACTTCTACTAGTTAGTGTATATTCTCATTTATTATGTTAACCATTTTAGTATGGCTACATTCTCGTTATGTCTATAATCAACTTTTATATATCTACCTTCGATTTTCTGATATGATGACCAAAAATCAAGAAAAGCTACAGGAGGCTCGAGGCTGAAACAAACTTGAATAATGCTCAAGATCAAAGTCAAGGTCAAGTTAAATATTCATTTTTTTAAAGCCGAGTTCAAGTCACAAAAATATAGCTCAAGACTCAATTGGACTTGAGCTCTTGCTGATTTTATTAGAGCTCACAATTTTTAAAAAGAGCTAAGCTCTGCTCTGCTCATTTGCACCTCTGTTCCCACGGGTAAATAGATTGGTAGCTGCTGAAATTTATTCTATAATGACCTCATTCTACCTGTTATGATTTCTAAGGATTATTTTAAAAATTCAAGAATGACTTGACAGACAGATTTACAACTCCCCAACTTTATTATGCCACGACAGCAATGTTTCACAAAATTTCAAAAGTCAGAAACCATATAACTTACGGCATATATATGAGCCTCCTTGGATACTGGTTAAACAGGTGGACAATCCTTGATGAGTAAAAGATCAAGTTAAATCTTGTACTACTAAGAGAAGTAATTTTTCCTAGTGAGAATACCTGCAAAAAGATGGGAGAATAATTGTTTTGTGCATGTGAAGAAGGCGCTTGAGATGGGAATGAGCCCGATGCTTGACGAATAGGTGATGTAGATAAACTTCCAGTAGAAGACTGCCGCGATAATTCAAATGGCATGCTGCCACTTCCAGATGCAATTGGCATTCCCGCACGATCTGAAAATGGATGACCAAATGCAAGCCAATCTTTTTCTATGAGCGCCTGAGAAAAAAAAAGGATCTAATCCAGTTATTGGAGTTAAAACCTGATTAGAACATTTGCATAAAATAAGGGAAAGTCCAGAATTCTAAAATAGGTGGATTGAATACAAGTTGTAGACTAGAAACTTTTATTATTTTGATGAGTTCCTCTAATTTCTTATTTAGGATTTATTGCGTTCAACTCTATGTTTTTCCATAGCCAATCCTGAACTTGGATAAAGGAAGAGGGTTGTGGTGGGTTGACAAACAGTAAAAAAATTATTCAATCTTAGTTTACTGTAGTTGATCTATTGCGTTCAAAGTATAAGCTAACTTAGTGTTTAAATAATTGTTGGACATGGATAAATATCCATAGTCCATGGATCTTATTTTAACCTTAAACTATATTGCTTAATAATTATGAAGAGTCTAAAACTAATATTTAGAGGTCAAAGATTCTATCTTCTCAATTTGCCCATTTATAGTCCAAGTCATTGTACTAGAAGAAGAAGCCTTTATGGTATATAAACTCTTTGTTTCAAACGACTGGATCAATATGAAGAACTGCTGTTCTGTGGTGCATTATTTAGTTCTTCTCCTCTTCTCCTTCCTTTCTTCTTCATCAATTTTTCCCGTTTCTACAATTTCAGCACTCCAATTATTTCTTCTATCATAAGATAGTACCTTATAAAGCCCACGCCATCCCTAGTACATAAACAATCAAAACGGTCCAATTCTTAACGTTTATTAATCTGCAGTACTATCTCAGTAGTCAGTACCTATAACAGCCTCAAAATTTCATAAAATCTTTTCAAGTAGGTTGTATAATTTACCGTTCCTTAATCCATTACCAACTCATTATTATATTGTTCACATCTAACCACGGCCGAACCGATCATAGGAGGCTTGATGAGAGATTCAACAAAGTTCTCCTACATCAATATTTCTGTTTTTCTCCGTTTTTGGGTACTAAGATCTCTTACAGAATGAAACTCACTCCAGCCTCTCAACATAACTATGATCATCACATGACAAGTATAGCCAAACTCACTCATGTAGATGTAGTATTAAGACACATAGGTGTCTATACCAACATGATAATCTAAACTTTAGGCACGTGCAAGGATTATGACAGCGTATTAAATCTTAATCTAGAAGCTATTCACACTGACAAGCTAATGCAGATTCACAATTCTAAAATTCAATGCACACAATCAATGAAGAAAAAGTCATCAATTACGAACTCAGTGTGTACACAAGTATTTGTATATATTTCGTTCATAGGAATAGCAATTTCTATAAAAAATAAATAAATAATGTAACATAAATAGAGAAATGAAAAAGATCAAGTAGTATCAAGAAAGTACCTGAAAACCTTTGATTGTCCGGTAATACGGATCAAGCAACAAGCTCGCAAGCGAGACCAACTGAGTTGTTCTATCCCATCCATCACTGACAAAAAATTGTGAAATTTGAGTAAAACATCATAGCTCAAGTTAGTAGTTTGTCCTAATATAAATAATTGTGACGGTTAGAGCCCACTGACTGAAGCAAACAATTTTTAAAATAGGGAAGGTTGCAATTTCTCACAATACAGAAAATGCATGCTGGTATGAAGCAGCAATAGTTCAAATTCTTTGTAAAGAATATATTTATGAACTGTTTATAATAGCTTGTCAGAGTGGGCTGACAGCAGTTTAACATGGACGAAAATGGGACAGAAAATAATGGGTAACATTCGCAAAAAAAAAAAAAAAATAAAAAAAAAGAAAAAAAAAGAGCAAGTTATATGGATAATAGACGATTATATTTACAGAAGCGAACAATATTTAAAATAGAGTAGGTCATAATTTCTCACAATACAATGAAGCATCAATGATTCAAAACAGTGAAAAGCATTTCAAACAAGAGCAGATGACATAGGACATTTTAAATTGAAGAAAAATTAACTTCAATTCAGAAAAAGCTATAGAAATTAACATGTGAAATGTCTCTACATTTCAAGCCCAAACAAGCATATACATTAAAATTACAGAGAATTGCACATATATACAATTCCTCAAATATTTAAGTATTCCATGGCCTGAGGCTCTGCTCCAATATGTAGTCATTAAGAAGGCAAGCATCAAACCAATAAAACCCTGTCAATTCTTACATACCTCCGTATAAACAATCACCAACTTCCTTTAAGAAGATACATAGAAGCAATAACAAGTTTGCTTTACATGACTTAATGTGTCTGGCGAAAAATATCATATTGTCGGAGACAAATGTAGATGTTGATGATTTCATGATTCAAAAGTTGTGTAGTTTTATAAAATTTCTCAACTAAAAATGCAGCTAGATTTGTACAAGGTAAAATCCTTCTAATAATTGTAAAATAATGTCAACCCATATTTTTAAGATCCAGCAATTTCACCAATAGATCCAAAGGTTGAATCAGCAAATTCAACCTTCATGACGTTTACATCCTGGCCAGGTTTGATAACTACATTTTTTCTTTTCCTACAATGAGATATCAAATAATAGCAAATACAATGTGTATTCCTGTAAAAAAATGGAGCCTTTTTTCTGTCAGTTAGTGATGTTCAACAGCAGTAATGTGAACTCATCATCCACAACTAAAAGTTATTATGGTCAGAGTCTTTTATGCAATTCACATAAAATAATGATAATAGAAATTAGACACATTGGATGATTATCAAATCAAATGAGGAAAGATTGCTGCAGTCTGGAGCTGCTTAAAATCATCGAGAAGAGGAGATCGGAAGATTCAGTGGAGAATAAACTCAAAAGTGAACCAAGATTGGGATCATAGAGAATGGAAGCAAGCCAAAACCAAAACCACACAGTTTACAGTTAGCCCCTTCGGATGAAACATCCATCAAAACCAACCCAATCACTTGTTAAAACTGGTCAAAATGATTTTTGCATAATAGCTTCAGTTCAGGTGCAGGGATTATTCTGTTTCTGATGTTACCCATATTAGCACCTTTGTAACCAGAATTTGCATATGGACATGTCAAATTCAATAACATTTTAATATTTTAGGCCTGGATGGATTTAAATAGTTTGAGCCCCATTTTTTGCCTAAAATGCATTTTGGAATAGTATTTTGATGGAGAGTGTGGTTAAAAAAGAAGTTGTTTTGAGTTTGTGTAATATTATTTTATTGAAAAACGTATGATTGAAAATAAGAGAAAGAAAAATATATTTTGGAAATAATGGGGACCAAACAAGGTCCAAGTCATCATGACTAGAATCCTGAATCCAGGTTGCAAGAGTTTCTTGAATCTTTCTTAATCCTTTGAAGGAATAAAGAGCTCAAGATGGAGGTCATTATGATTTACCATTGGGTAATAGTCATAGAAGTTACAGAATCCAGATGCCACAGGCAACTTATGCAAAGACTCTTACCTGATCTACTACATTTAACTGAAAATAGCTGTTGCAGACTACAGCCAAAGTTTGCCTCAGAAAAAGTGCACTCCAATGGAAGTTTCCTAACAAACAATTTTTCAACATCTTATTTTAATATGTTCAACTCTATGTTCCTCTATCCGAAGAGTACATTGAATTTACAAGAACAGCTATAACAGAGTTTCTCTTTTTCTTATCAATAGTTACTTTTGGAGGAATATTTTTATGTGGTGCTAATGATTTAATAACTATCATTAGCTTCAGAATGTTTCCAAAAGTAATCCTATTTTCCTGGAGGGTGTAAGAACGCAAAGCTGGCTATAAATACACAAGTGGAACAAGAAGCCAATGCTTCCCATGTCAAAAAAGTTTAACAAAGCACAAACTCAAAGGAAAAAAATCAAAGACAAATAACCACATCATAAACAACACCTCAAAGAAATGAAACTTTACACAACAAAAAACACATTCACCAACGTTACCAGGAAAAGTAAAATGAAACTCTACACAACAAAAAACACATTCACCAACGTAACCAGGAAAAGTAGAAATGATACAAGCACCAAATCATAAAGTTTTAAGTATAATAAAAAGTACACTCTCAAAGTCTGAAAACTCTACATAAGCAAGAATTTCAAATTATAAATAGGAGTCCCTCCATTTAATTTAATTAAAATGAAGCAATCCATGACTCCATCCATTTATCACATTAATTAAAAAATAATGCTTAAGCTATCCTAACCTGCAATGTACTAGCACTGTTGCTGATTCCAAAGCAACACGAGCAGCAATCCAAGAAGAACCAGCCAGAACACTCTGAACATGTATCAACCAACCACTGTCCCCAAGAGTTGACACTGACGCAGACATACTGCTGAGGTTACCACCTCCCCAAGTCCATCCACCATGCCTCTGTCAATAAAAGGCAAATGTAACAAGATAAGTAAGCAGAGAGTTATACACCGAAGTTTAGCAAAGAGACTAAGATAATTTTCAACTCCATACTGCTTTAGCCAGTCAAGTGTAACGAATGAATGGTTCACATGGGTTAAGAAACCCATCAAATTAACAATAAATGAATGGATGGTGGATTAGTTGTCACATAATCTGAAGGTAAGCAAAAACAATAAGGAAAAGAAATGGCATTGCTTCCTTCGGCAGCCCTGCAACAGATAATCAAGCACATCAACTTTCCACTGGTTGACCCATTTTGCAGATCCAATGAGTTTTCTTTGTAAATATAGCAGTGTACATTCTAGGCTGTTTAGGGATTTCCCTTTAAAAGTTACAACCAAGGACACATTTTACATATATATCAGTTAAAGAGTATAATTCCATACGTTTTCACAAATGTAACAGATTTCATAAAATATAGCACATTTGTATGCTAAGGGTTTCAGAAATTCATGAAAGCAAACATTATTCATGCAACTGGTGATCAAATCAATCAATAAATCTAGGCATTCTTTGGTTGAGATTAGTTGATTAATCAAAAAATTACTTGAATCATTTTACAGTTCAGGATATTTGGTTCATGTAACAAAAAATATTCTTTATTAAGTTACTAGTCACAAAGTTTAAAATAATTTATTTCTATTAACCAACTCACAAAATTGATTTTTCAGATAATAATTATCAGATCAAGTAATCCATGTTGGCTTTAATTAATCAATGAGCCTAAACCAATTAATGACAGTTACTACAACTTGGGCTTTAGATAATTTCAAGACTAATTGATTTTTGAGCAAAGATTTTACATGATGCGTATTCTTAGTTGGAAGGAATCTAGTGTACCTGTTACGGTGATATGCTCATGTTTTAGTGGCGGTTTTAAAAATGAAAATTCTCATGAAGAGAAAAGATCAGCTGGGCATGCCAGATGTGCATTCCTTGGCATTATAGTGAATTGGCAAGGTAAAAAGATGAACTTCAGTATAATAACGCTTTCGTACCAGAATATATTGCCTACTTTGCTCTACCCATATATATTGATGCAAGGATAAAAGTGTAGGAAGAACCAAATCCTAATTCTACAAAACATAGTTCCTTACTAGACTATGAAAAAGTAAGTTCACAACTGACCAAAGAGTTACTATCCAACCATGACCAATCGGAAATTTTTAGTCACCAAGTGCGAAGTGCAGACCCGGCCTCATGCACAAAACCAAATAAAAAATTTCACTGTTTGTTAATCCAAGCTGAGGTTGCTCTTTCATGTAAAAAGTACAAGATCTTTAAAAACAACTCAGAAACATACCAAAAATGATGACATTCCATCTGAAGTGGCCCCATGAGTATCCACATAGTCTCTAAGCCGAGAAAGGCTCTCTCTCATGGCATGTATGTTGTCTATTCCAAAGAAGACTATCTGAAAAAGAGTTCAAATGACAGAATATGAATTTACAAATCAGAAGTGGTGTGATATTGGAATGCACAATTTGATTGCTCAAACCTTGAACAGACCTCAGATTGAAAATAATTGGCAGACGACTCTGAACCACCTCCCATCGCTCCATTTGCTAAAGCGTTTTTCCTAGGTCTTGCATCAGCGATATACAACTTCCTAAATGCATACAATCATTCAATAATGTGAAATCTCTCGAAAATAGATAATGGCCATGTGTTTATTTAACATAACTCTGGTACTGAAATAGATTTTGTTCTGTATGATTATTTCTTGCTAAAGAGAGAAACCAAATATTTAAGCACGAACAAATATTAACTTAAACTAAAAATAAAACACCAAAAAAATCACCTCTTTTGCTCTGTTGTTCCAATAAGTTGAGAAAAGAGTGCAGCAACTAGCTTCTCATCAGCATTGCTGCGGATAAACGACGTGGATTCAGAATATTTTGTCCAAGAAAAATGTAAAATTACTGGCTTCCTTCAAAACTTTTGTCAGCCAACAATATTTTATGATCACGGTCATAATTCCAACTTTCTAGTTACCATAACAATGCAGCAGAGAATTGAAAGCTGCAACAGCAACATGGATCCTGTAAATCAAATCTCACCTTCTCATATTCATCATGAGGCCAACCAATGGTTGAGATGACCGTGCTAGAACAGCTTTTGTCCCTATAGCTCATTGATCAGACAGATGAAATGGGATTCAGAAGAACAAGTTCATTTGATATCGTCAATTGACTTGCAGAATCTTAAGATTAAGAAGATTTTTTATAAATTATTTGATAATTGCTAGTAATAGTCTCAATATTTTATTACTATCTGAAATTTAGACTATACCTGGATGACACCATGTAATTACAGGCAAACGACATCGTGCACGGAAAGTACAAGCTTGCTGTATTTCTACATCACTGATACCAGTGTCCATGTGAAATCAAGATGCACATAAAATTAGAATCATTTTCTGCAGTTACTTCAAGAAGAAAACAAAAGCAAGCAATATTAGATTACCTGATGGATTTTGGAACAAGCAATGCAAATGGATAGGTTGGGCACATTGTATAATTAGAATTCACATTGCTTATCCTCCAACATTCATTAGACACCACGTAAGAACCATCTTCAATTGTTCTGGTTGACGCCTGAGGAGACCCTAGTCCAAGAAGTCGGAAGTATTCATTCAGTAGCCGCACCTTAGGGTTTGTGTTACCGAATCTGGAAGGTCCACATGCAAAAGCATAGAGATCCCAGAGCCTAGCTGGTCTCGTGCACCTCAACAATGCATCGTATACAGCACGCCTCTGCAATACAATTTTGCTACATAAAAGTTTACCTTGTAAAATAGATGGTTGCTACATTTATTTAAGCATCAGCAAGAGAAATTTAAAAGGAATTCAATTTTAGGTCAACTAGCATTGTTCAATTTGCCACTTGATATTTTATATGACACTAAATTTTAGTTTTAAGTCTGGAAAGATTCTTCAATCAAGGGTGACACTTAGTTGCACAGAACCCAACAATGTTGTACCCTCATCGTATCTCCTAATCTAAAAGTTCAACCATGCAATTGCATATGAACTCCATACATTTCAGTCAAGGAACATAACGGGGTGAGCATTACTCTAATTTTGAACCTAAAGAATTCCAAGATAAATACCATATGTTGAACATACAAGTATAAACATATTAATCACCTCCCTATCAGCTTACACTTTTACATGAGGCGATCATTCACCATGATATCAAAAAACCCGACAAACCTAGTACTCGCGAGCCATACCCCGAACGGGACAGGGATTACCCGTTTAATGGGGTATTCAGGTCGAAGACGGGGCTAGTAATATTGCCCTAGGGTGGGTACACGTAACAGGTGCCCCGCCCTGTTTATTTTTTTAAAATTCAATACTTTAAATAGAAATTTTTACGAAATTTCATTAATTATAATAGAACGTGGCAACTAAGATTATCTAAAAAAATATGACAAACAATAAAAGCCTTAGTTTATCAACTATTTTTGAATAATTTAACTTTTAAAAATAAATAAAAAATTTAAAAATATATTATTGTCTCAACTCCAATGGAGACAATAAAATGAATTATCAAAAAAAAATTTTTTTTTTTTTTTT
>CAIGRO010233703.1:0-12159 GCA_903798355.1 Fraxinus baroniana | reverse complement strand
TTTTCCAAAAAAAAAAAAAAAAGGTCAACTTTTGGTCAACTGAAATGATTGACTTTTGGTCAACCGAAATTTCAAACTAATTAGCCGAAATTCTCGATTGAAATTTCGGTCAACCGAATTGTTTAATTATTCAACATTTCCAACGGATTTATTAACAACTCCAAAAGCATGCACATCCAGATCAGCGTTCTCGTACCTATTTCCAATGAGTATCTCCCTAGCCGTAGTATTCTTCAAAATGGACCCTTGCCACTTCCCAACGGTACTATACCAAACTGTATTTCCACCACGGTACCAAACCTATGCTAATATTTCTTCAGTGATTCTGCCCGACCTAACAAGATGTATAGTTAGAACTTTTTTCGTCCATCCAATACAACACGGACACCCTTCTAAACCTTCAAGACTCCATTTGCACCAGAGAACGTGTACCCTCTTGAATCTAGGGTACTTAGCGAGATGATGTCCTTCTTTAAGTCTGGAACATGTCAAACCTGGACAAATATTCTGATTGTTCCATCCACTAACTTCAATTTGACTCTCCTAATACCAACTACTTGACAAGATTCGTTGTTTTCCATGACAACAGCACCATACGTCACCATTTCATATGATTCAACAGATCTCGATTGGGACTCATATGAAACGTACAAGCTGTATCCAAAATCCACTCCTCGTCAGCTTGGATTTCACGTTAGAAATCATCAAAAGATCTCCCTCACTTACATAGTTCTCTACGATGTTAACTTCACCTGAAGTCTCTGATTGCCTTCCATGATTTGTAGCTAAATTACCCTTACCTTGCAACTTTTTGCAACCCCTCTTGATGTGTCCTTTCTTCTTGCAGTAAAAGCAAACCTTATTGCTGAAATTCACTCTCGACTTGTCCCTTCATCGATCACCACAAGTCACAAGAGCTTCATCATCTCTTGAACCAGTTCCAACCAGATGCTTCAGTTTCTCCTTTGAGAACAAAGCATCATATGCTTCTTCAATGGTGAGTGTGTCATGACTGTACAGAATCATGTCCCTGAACGATAAAAACGAACCAGGCAACGAGTACAACAGGATTAAAGCCAAATCATCTTCATCATATTTTACCTCTAACGTCTCCAGATCAGTGACAATCTTCTTAAACGTGCCCAGATGATCTTCTAGTGATTGGCCTTCTGCCATGCGAAAAGAATAAAGCCTCTACTTCAAATGCAATTTGCTGGTCAGACTTTTGGTCATGCACAATTGCTCCGATTTTAACCACAATGCAGCTGATGTCTTCTCCTTCAAAACATCTTAAAGAATGTTGTTAGATAGTGAAGATGAATCTGAGAAAGTACCTTATGATCCTTTCGTTGCTTCTCATTTGTTGCCTCAGTTGTGGACATCTTGTCAAATCTCAATAAAACATCATCCAAATCATCTGTGCCAATATAGCTCTCATCTTCACTTGCCACAACTAAAATCTTGTACTACGATCCAATAGCGGAATGTTATACTTCGTGGAAGCCATCGATCCAAAAACTAACGAATCAAGTTCTTGCTCTGTGGAACTGCTGAACCTTAACTCTGATACCACTTGTTAGAAATTTGAGGAGGTGATATGGCGTAATATGAAGTATAGATCGTATAAAGAAAACAAGTAAGAAGATGAATCGGCAGAGGAACATAATATTTTTATTAACAACCAATGGAGAAAGAATACTCAATATTCTGCTTACAAAACTTAATAAGGAGTCCACTATTTGTAGGGAAACCTTCCAAAACCCTAAAACATGCTAATTAAGTCAAAACAATTGTGTAAAATTGGCTCATGAAAAGAAGGGTGAGGATCATCTATTCCTGGCACTTCACATGACCAATATGGTGGAGGAAGATTTATGGTTTATTGATAGTGCTTGCACAAATCATATGACAAGCAAAGAGGAGATTCTTTAAAACTTGAATCCAGATTGCAGAGCAACAAACAAGATGGAAAATGGTGAAGTTGTATCTACTAAAGGAATTGGAACCATTACTGTCCAGACAAAGAATGGAATGAGGTACATTGATAATGTTTTACTTGTACCTGGTTAAAGTTCAAACCTGTTAAGTGTTGGTCAAATGGTTCAAAATGGATATCCATTGCATTTTAAAGATCATTTGTGTAAGATACACGATTCAAATAATGTTGAGATTGCTTGTGTGCCTATGGGGAACAAAAGTTTCAGTATTTATTGGCAAAATGTGATTACAAATGCTGTTGAGGTTAACCTTGATGAATCAAACATGTGGCATAAAAGATATGGTCATTACAATTTTAAATCCTTAGCCAACCTTCACTCTAAATGTTTGGTAAGGGATTTTCCTACAATTCAAGAACTAGGACGAGCTTGTGAGGATTACAATTATGAAAAGATGCATAGAGAAGCATTTCCAACTAATGGAGTATGGAGAGCAACACAAAAATTGCAACTGGTGCATATTGATATCTGTGGACCTATGAGAACACCTTCATTGAGTGAAAATCGATATTTTGTACTCTTTATTAATGATTGCACAAGAATGTGCTGGGTGTACTTCATGAAAAATAAGTCATATGTGTTTCACATCTTTAAAAAATTTAAGGCCTTAGTTGAAGGTCAGTCAAGCTGAAGATTCAGGTCTTGAGATCACATAATGGTAAGGAGTATACCTTCAAGATGTTTGATCAATTTTTTGAAGAGAATGGTGTTCATCACCAGTTTACAGTGCCTTATACTCCATATCAAAATGGAGTGACAGAAAGAAAAAATGGATCAGTGATGGAGATGGCAAGAAGCATGTTGGCTGAGAAAGATTTGCCAAAGAAATTCTGGGCTGAGGCTGTGTATACATCAATCTATTCGTAAAATGGATTGTCAACTAAAGCTGTGAAAGGCAAGACTCCAGTTGAGGCTTAGAATGGTGTGAAACCTATAGCAAAACACCTCAAAGTGTTTGGATCTTTATGCTATATTCATGTTCCAGATCAAAGGAGGAGCAAGTTAGATAATAAGGCTATGAGAGGGATCTTCCTTGGCTATAGTTCTCAGTCAAAGGGCTATAGAGTATACAATCTGGAAACTGAGAAAATTATAGTTTAAAGAGACATCAAAGTCGATGAAAATGCCAAGTGGAATTGGGAAGAAGTTAAATCACACCAACCTTCAGTTCTTGTGCCTATAGTACAGCAAAATACTCCAGTGATAGAACTTGAAGTTCAGCTACCAGTAATAGAGTCTAGTGCTTCAAATGATGGACCATCTGAGTCCACTTTCAGTTCTAGTCCACCTCCTAGAGGAACTAGACCTTTGAATGAAGTTTATGAAAGATGCTATATGGCTATTGCTGAGCCAAACAACTATGAAGAAGCTGCTAAGCATCCTGAATTGGTTGAAGCCATGGAAGAGGAAATGAGGATGATTCAGAAAAATGAGACTTGGATGATGGTGCCAAGACCAATTGATAAAAAGGTAATTAGAGTGAAGTGGATTTACAAAGCCAAAGTAAATCCAGATGGCTCGATCTACAAGTACAAAGCCAGACTTGTAGCTAAAGGATTTACTCAAGAAAGTGGAGTAGATTACTTCGAAACCTTTGCTCCAGTTGCAAGACATGATACAATCAGATTGTTGATTGCATTAATAGCTCAAAAAAAGTGGAAAATACATTAGCTGGATATTAAATCAGCTTTCCTCAATGGTGAACTCGAAGAAGATGTTTTTGTAGAACAACTTGATGGCTTTATCTCAGGATCAGTTCCTGATCATGTGTGCAAGCTAAGGAAAGCTTTGTAGGGATTGAAGCAAGCCCCAAGAACTTGGTACAACAAAATCGATGGTTACTTGTGTGAAAATGGATTCCAAAGAAGTGAAAGTGAGCACACACTCTATGTAAAATCAGATCTTCATTCAAATGTTTTGATCATCACATTGTATGTGGATGATTTGTTGATCACTGGAAACAATGTAGAGCTGATTCATTCATTCACACTTGAACTTGAGAAGGAGCTTGAGATGAGAAACTTGGGTAAAATGAAGTATTTTCTTGGAATCGAGATTAAACAGAGATCTGATGGAATTTTTTTTCACAACACAAGTATGTAACTGATATCTTGAGGAGGTTTAAAATGATGGATTGCAAGCCAGTTGACACTCCTATAGCAGTGAATACGAAGCTATCAAAGGATGACGGTGATTAGCCAGCAAATGAGAAGAATTATAGAAGTCTTGTAGGAAGCTTGTTGTACCTAACTTCAAAAAGACCTGATCTAATGTTTGCTGCAAGTCTGCTGTCCAGATTCATGTCCAATCCATCACAAACTCATTTTACTACTACTTAACTTCAACAAGACCTGATCTAATGTTTGCTGCAAGTTTGCTATCCAGATTCATGTCCAATCCATCACAAACTCATTTTACTACTACCAAACGAGTCCTCAGATACATCAGAAGAACCCTCAATCATGGAATCTATTTTGAAGGAGGAGTGGGATTAGATTTAATTGGCTATTCAGACAATGATTGGGCCGATTTAATGGATGATATGAAGATCAAATCTAAGTATTTTTTTTACTCTGGGATCTAGTGCATTCAGTTGGAACTCAAAGAAGCAAGAGATTGTGGCTCAATCGACAGCAGAAGCAGAGTATGTGGCTGCATCATCAGCTACAAATCAGGCGGTTTGGCTGAGGAAAATTTTGAATGATTTGCATCAAGTTCAAGCCAATCCACTTCAATTTTAATCATGGAAGGACAAAGCATATTAAAGTCAAGTTTCATGCAATCAGGCAAGTTGAGAAAGAAGGTGAAGTTCACTAGCAATATTGTCCTCCACAAGTCCAGTTAGCAGATCTGTTTACCAAGCCACTTGCAAAGGATCGTTTTGAGGAACTGAAGCATCAAATTGGAGTCTTAAATAAAAGCTTCAACGAGGAGATTGAAGGATAATGTGAAGACTTTTATTTAAACTCTAGTTAGGTTAATATTTTTGTCTGCAACAAAGTTATACCAGCTGTCATTAGGCTACTGTAGCTGATGTTATGAAGTATTTTAATATTCTGATGTAATCTCTTTTGTATCTTGATATATGGTGTATTGCTAGGCTCGATGAATAGAGAATCAATCAAGAAAATTTCAGTTTTAATAAAAAAAAAAACACCTTCTCTTCAGAATTTCTTCTTCTCTTCTCGGGTTCTTTTTTGCCTTACTCCGTCTTCAAGAGGATCGAACTGATCCATCTTTAATCTTGCAAAGATATTGCAAGTGTAAATCAAGTTTTTTCTCAAGAGCTAACAATCATGCTATAAATTATGTATTTCTTGATTAATTCCTAGTGAAAATAAATATGATAGCATGTGGATAATTAATTGAGGGAAGAAGAGTTAAAAATAGATATATTACAAGGTTATTAAATAAAGTTGGCTGCCAATGTGTTTAATTTCTTTATTAATTTCTCCTTAAAAAAACAACTCAATTTTGAAAGTTGTATGCTCCCATATATACACTGACCCAACATTGGCCTAAAGTTGACTCTACCTCGAGGATTGATCCATGGTAGGAACGTCGGGGCTTCCATATCAACTGGTGTCTCCTCGCAGATCAGGACAATCAACATCATCTTCAATAGATCCATTTTATGCCGTTATTCTTGCCTCATGCATGTGTCGTGTTACATAATGGATCGACCATCTCATCGTTGTAAGGTAAAAATTGGAGTCGTTTCGTTTCGTTAGCTTCTCATGGGCTCATTGGCACTCGAGCTCTCTTGTAAAGGGTCGAGATGAGGCTAGGAACAGTAGCTCCGATCAACCGCCAGGATGTAAAGAAATTTCTCGAGTCATTTTGAAGATGAGAACCTCGAAATTTAAGTTATGTCATGTGGCAAGCTGATACAATATTTTCATCCTCACTTGGTAAATCTCAGTAAGCAGTGTCGGAGCTACATTGTATAAGAGAAAGTTATGAAAGGAGCCTAGCTTATTGGTCATGTCACTATGATGCATGATGTTGTTCTAAGGCCATGGTCACTTCATCTCAATTCAAAAAATTTAGCACCTCAAACGTATCTTCAACATTATAGAATTTATGGATAATATTTAGTTCAAACAAGACGCACACATATGGCTCATATGATGCTTGCTTAACCTTAGGAATGAAAAGTAAGGGGAAGTAAAATTTGGAAGGATTTGGAACAATTTTTGGGAGAAATTGGGGAAAAGGTTAGGGGCTCGTTAGACATTTTTATTGGGGAAAAATTAGGGAACAATTTTTTAGGCATTTTCTTTTTAAACCTTATTTAATTTTTTATTAATGCGAATCATGGTTGGTCACGGTTTGCAATGTTGCGGTCAATCGCAGTAAATCGATCACAATTAATCGGGTTTACAAAAAATGGTTGACCGTGGTCGAACAAATTTATTTAAGATAGTTGATAACCTAGAATGTGACTGTAAATTAAAATTGAAACCTAAGCTAAAAATGGAAAACAATAAAGATAAATGATGGAAAAGCATTTGTTTATAGTCTAAAACTTGATTTTGTGCAACGATAACTCTGGAACTGCAATATGGATATCCGGTGGGCTCTGTAATAAGAAAGTCCTTCATATAATGTTTTACTCATTGGAAGTTGACTTTAAATTCCTATTTGTCGAGTGATGCAATTCAATTGTACCATAAGGTAACATTTGGACTACTGTTAAAAGGTTTGGATCACTTAGACTGTAATTTACCTCGAAAAAGCTTCAATATGGAGTTGAATTTAAAACCCCTTTGATAAATGTTTCCTATCAAGTCAATTCTTTGTACGCTCTTTGTAGATTACAACATTTTCATGAGCATCCTACCTCTAACTCATTTAGCTTCAAAAGTCTTCTTCTATCAGCCTTCTTCAAGTCCATGTTCATCTGCTTAAGTGCCCAATTAGTTTTATGCTCAAATTCTACAAGTAGATGGCATGCTTTTCCAAACACCAACCGATATGGAGACATTTCAATAATTCAAGCTATGCAGTTTGTCCATAGTACATCATATAGCTTTTTGAACTATTCCTAGCGAGATGAATTTACCATTTTCCCTAGATCCGCTTCAACTATTTCGACCAGCCCACTTGTTTAAGGATGATAAGTAATGGCCACAACAATATTACTTGCTATATTCTTATAGCATTATCCTAACAATATAAAACAGCCTGTTTTGGATTCATTGTAGATGGACAGGTGTCAAAAAATTGAATCCTCAACCAACACTCCGTGGTTTGGATGTTGGGTTTTTTATCCTTCGTAAACGAGAAACCTAGGTTTTACTCTCTCCCCAACTCAATTCACCCATCCCCAAGTTAGACCAAAATTACGACCACCACCACCTCAAAGGTATGCTGATTTTCATTTCAATTTACAGCAAAGGAGACATTGTTAGTGTCTCCATATACCGTTGGTGTTTCGCATGGACTCACCCCATTGTTAGTGTCTCTATATACCGTCGGTGTTTCGTACGGAGGCACTACCTTGTCTCCGTCACACACACAGAGACACGGGTGTCTCCGTGGCTGATGGAGACACAGTCGTGTCTCCGTTCCCCACGGAGGCACGTAGTATCTCCATGCGGGACGGAGACACGCCCGTATAGACCTACGACCGGTGTCTGCCTTCTTCATCTTTTCAGTATTTACTTCACTGTAATCTTCTTAGAAATGCGTTAATTTGCTTGTTTATCTGAGCGTCATTTGCAAAATAGAAGGTCCGAATAATACTTTTGCCCCAATATGCAGCAAATTTAGTTTATTTGCATCTCAATTGAGTATTCTTACTAATTGTCCAATGTGGTTTATTTGTTTACAACAAGAAGCTTTATTGCTTTCTGGGATTAGGTACCTTGTTACATTACATATATTACATAAAGGAAACATCAATTTGTTAAGTGATTTCTACTTTATAGGGAAAGGTTACCCGTAGTCTCTGTATTAAGATAAATTAGTTTGAGTTTGACATGGAAAAGTTATTTTAGTGAACGAGTTATAAATACACAAGTTATTCACTAGCAACATGCTTTTGCAATTTCAGGATTCACATGGCTTTATGACAACACATAAATGGCGCGACAGTGTTGGAGCTTTTGTTGATATTGAAGCTTCTGGGACAGGACGTTTTGCTAGGTTTTAGGTAGTCATCATTTCGTAAATATGTTGAACTTCCATTGTGTGGTGGTACTGCTATTTGGATGTACAATTAACTTCTTCACTGTTGAAGACAAAATTTAAATTATGTACAAATGGCCTCTTTAACAACTTAACAATTTAGATCAAGTGGAGACATTTTTTTAAGTTTGCCACCAGATGTACTTGCAAAAAAGTAGGATTACCAAACAATCTGAGGTTAGGATACAATATGTTTTAAAGGTTCCAGCTATTTCACTATGTTGAAGTTCAATCTCAATGCCGGTTTACATTTGAAAAGTTTTTCTATTTTATATATACTATAGGTGGTTGGCTCTTCAGAGACCACCATTTTAATTTCCATTTTAATTTGAATGTACGAAGAAATGGGATAGATTTGAACTCCAAGTTCACAAGCGAGTTATTGATGCTCACCTAATGTGGTTGAACAGATTACTTCAATTACCGTTGAATCTGGGGTCCAGCTGGAGGTTACTATTGCTGATTCTTAGAGTTGCCTTTTATTTACATTTCTATGTTTTGTTGACATTTTGTTATGCTGCCAGATGGAAGCTTAGAAGTTACTTTTCTAAATTGAAAATAAGCATAGATTTTTATTTTTTTTCCACCTTGACTTATTCTGAAGAATTTTGAAAATTAATTGTCTTTGATTATGTTCTCCTCTTCTTTTTCTTCCTCCTATGATCAACAAGGATCGTATTGTGCTACATAGCAGTTATTTGAGGTACGCTTGTTTATGATAAGCAAGGATATATTTTAGAGAATATAATGCAAGGGATTGGAGAGACCAGATGAGGTGGAGTAGCGGTACTTGGTTTTTATATGGGATCTGAATATACTTAGACAAAGGAAGTTCTATAGTACCTTTTGGATAGACCATGCTTTATGTCACTTACGTCGGGAGTTAAGGTGGAAATTTCTATCAAATGTACTTTTTAGGAATAAGCAAACTATTTCTGATTGATGTACACGGTGGTGATTGCAGCAACTGGGCAAGCAGTTATATAAATTACCAAGTGGAAAAACTTAAAATAGCAACCCGAAATTCTATGTGGTTTGTCAAAGGATGTTCTGCAGATTACCTTCTAGACAAGCCATGCTTCAAGTTACTTATTGCTGATCAATTAAGGAGAATTTTTTTGCAGATGAACTTGTTGGAAATAAGCAAACTATTTCTGCTTGTCGTTCAAAGTGGTGATTACCCTCTGTGTGGGTATGCATTTTCTACAAATGCACTTTTCGTGTATGATTATTCCATGTTCATGAAACTAATAAGGGTAAGTAAGATAATTGATTTTTTAGACCTATCTTGAAATATTTGCTACTTTCATTCCTTATAATGAGCAGTGCTTTTGATACTAACATGAGGAAAAAGGAACTTATATTAGTTCGAAAAAGTAGATGATCATAGAGTAAAGGAATAATTTTTTCAGTGAACTAGGATCAATCCGTGATGCTGTCATCTGAAGGAACTAATATGGTGTTCAAATTCTACCAAAGCCAAGTTGAGCTGCTTCTCCAGAATTATGTACACGTAGATCCTTTTATCCTCCGCACTTCTGTCATCAGTGGCATTTTTGCTTGCAAATTGGTATGTACTGTTAGCGTATATAAATTTAGAAGTTTATACAATTTAAGACTTGGCTATTATTATTAGCTATATATATATTCTCTTACCATGTATAGATAGATGGACAATATAGATAAGGAAAGGGGGCCGAATTAAAAGGCAAGTTTTCCAAATCATTCTCTTGTGGTCTCTGGTATTTTGACATGGTATCAGAGCTTCTGAATTAGGGTTTTCAAAATTATGGGGTTTGTTCTTGGTGGTGTAAAAGGCTGGGTCGACACTTTTGTGGTGGCCAGAAATTCTTTTGAATTACCTGTGTCACTTCTTTGTGGTAGACGATCAGACGAGATCTTCTGCGGTGGCCGAAATTGTTAGGCGACGTGTCTTCATAATCTGTGGTGGCTAGAAATTCTTGCCAATGGATTTTGGGATTTGTGGTGTCTAGAAGCTACCTTGTAACACTCAGACTTGGGATTTTGCAGCACGAAACCAGATTGTCGACCATTTTCTGATCGAGAATCAGTAGATGATTCTACTCTTCTATTGTTGCCGGTGTTTGATTTTCTTTGGGTGTGTCACTATTCTTGCTCTCCAGCATCTTTGGTGGGTGTATTTGGATTTGCTAGGTTAGTGTTTGGTGTCAATATTGGACTAAAGTATTTGGGTCAGGTTATTGGAATTTTGGCATCCGATTAGAACTCTTGAGCTGGTCATTTGGGATTTGATATTTTGACTATTTTCTCTATCAGGCTACATATTAATTTTGTGGTTTTATTTATCTTATTTGTACATCATGTCAGCCAATAATTCTGATTTTTTTGGTGTGTGCTTCACGGGTAAAAACTATTCAGTATGGGAGTTCCAATTTCAATTATTTGTTAAAGGAAAAGAATTGTGGGATCATATTGATGGGAATGCTTCTGCGCCTCAAGGTGCCGAGGCTTTGTCTAAATGGAAAATTAAGGATGCTAGGGTTATGACTTTGATCCTTAGCTCGGTTGAGCCTCATCTTGTTCTCAATTTGAGACCTTATAAAACTGCTGTGAATATGTGGAATCATCTCAACAGGGTTTATAATCAAGATAACTCTGCTAGGAGATTTCAATTGGAGTATAAGTTGGCTCATTTCACACAAGGAAGTCTCTCAATTGAGGAATATTTTGCTGGTTTTCAACGTCTTTGGACTGATTACTCCGACATTGTTTATGCTAATATTCTAGCTGCAGCTCTCTCGGCTGTCCAAGCAGTGCATGCAACTAGCAAGCGCGATCAGTTCTTGATGAAGCTACTATTCGACTTTGACATTGCACGGTCTAATCTGATGAATTGTCACCTTGTATCATCTCTAGATGCATGTTTGGGTGAACTTCTTCGTGAGGAGCAACGTATCATAACACAGGTTACCATGGAACATCGGGCTAATATTAGTCTACCTGTTTCTGTGGCTTATGCAGCACAAGGAAAGACTAGAGGTCGAGACCTGCGTACTGTCCAGTGCTTTAGTTGTAAGCTTTTGGTCATATTGCTCGGGATTGTCCCAAGAAATTCTGTAACTACTGCAAGAAACAAGGTCATATCATTTCTGCTTGTCCCATTCGACTTGAACGGAAGCAAGGTACTGCTTATCATGCCTCTGCTAGTGCCTCTAGTTCTGTTGCATTGCCTGCTGCCTCGCCAGTTGCTCCTATTCCTGCTCCCGTAGGCTTAGCGAACCCGAACATACTCACTTCTGAAATGGTACAACAGATGATCATTTATTCTTTTTCTGCTTTTGGGCTCTCAGGTAATCGTAACATTTCTTCTAAACCATGGTATTTTGACTATGGAGCCTCTAACCATATGACCAATATTGTCGCTCCTCTTTCCAATGTCAGAAAGTATGATGGAAATAT
Source organism: Fraxinus baroniana (assembly GCA_903798355.1). Classification (NCBI taxonomy): domain Eukaryota; kingdom Viridiplantae; phylum Streptophyta; class Magnoliopsida; order Lamiales; family Oleaceae; genus Fraxinus; species Fraxinus baroniana. The sequence goes on along the minus strand of CAIGRO010233703.1, from coordinate 529 downwards.
GAAAATTAACACCGCTGATGGTAGTTCTCTGCCATCAGCGCTATTGGTGAGCTTTTATCTTCCTTAACTGATGTTTTTGTATCTCCTAACCTTTCCACAAATCTTCTCTGTGTTGGTCAATTGGTTGATAATAATTGTAATGTCCATTTCTCCCATACTGGTTATATTGTACTGGATCAAGTGTCAAGGAAGATGATTGAGAAGGGGCCTAAAGTGGGATGACTCTTTCCTCTTCATGTTTCTCCTTCCGCTATTATTCCTAAGTTTCATTTACTTTCATTTGCTTGTAATGTAGTTGGTTCTGGAAATAAGATGTGGCATAGACGTTTGGGCCACCTAAACTTTAATGTACTCCGTACTTTGTTTAATTCTGGATTATTACGCAATAAAGCATGTTCTTCTCTTGATCTTTCTTTTGATTTTACATCATGCAAACTTGGCAAAAGCAAAGTTCTACCTTTTCCTCATCATGCATCTCGTGCCTCACAATGTTTTGAGATTATTCATAATGATATTTGGGGGATTGCAC
>CAIGRO010233694.1:0-18175 GCA_903798355.1 Fraxinus baroniana | reverse complement strand
TCAGTAAGTGTAACTACACCAGCAATAGTTGTTGTAGGTGGAGCCCACCTATTTTGAACATTAATCCAAATATGTTTATCCAAAACCTTAAGAAAAGCTCTCATTCGAACTTTTCAGTAGGCATAATTGCTTTCGTCAAAGAACGAAAGCACAGATAGTAACTGACTCGTCTAGAATTATAAAATAAATGTCTAGAATCAATTTAAGGCTCTGATACCAATTGAAAAACGTGTAGTCAATCCTAACAATACGTAAAGGGGGTGAATATGTATTATATGCGGAATTAAAATAATTGACGAATTAAATAACAACGAGTCAGTTTTTAATTCTTTTCTAGATGTTTAAGAATGCACGTCAATTTTAATCCTATATTTGAATACCGCAATTTATATAATTTAAACAATAAATCAACACACGGTATTATCGATCATGGAGAAACCCATCAGGGAAAAACTCCGGACACTTTGCCAAGAAAACCACTATAAACGATTCAAACAACTTACAGTCTATCAGACTATATGATACGTACTATCTGATCTCCTGACTGCAATTCCTACAGCTCTCCGCGGATCCCGTGCTCTCCTGCACCAATCATTAGCTGCAATTTCCAAAACTCTTCATGGAATCTGCTACCCTGCAGCACTCCTAGCATTGCAAAATCATTTATCTCCCGTTGATCAACGTAGAACACATTGTTTTTCATAGACTAAAACTCCAGTCAACTTCCCTCGACCTTCAGAACTCTGACAGATGTGGATGAAAGACATGTTTGGTATTTGGATTCTGTGGACGATATTTTTCTCACCAAAACAATCTTACAGGACGAAGGTTGAAAGATAAAATATATGAATTCTCTCACAGATGAAGCTCTCTCAATGTTCAACCTTGACAAAAACCGTTCTGAGGTATTTTGGTATATATTGGTATATATAGGTAGGTTAGGAAACGAATGGGTCGGGAAAATAACCTTTAAATCACGAAATAAAAATTTTTCGGACAACACTGTCGCTCGAGCGAGGGTTCAGCGACGGTCGAGCGACAACTATCGCTTGAGCGAAGGAGGGGCAACAGTCGAACGACGAAAGTTCTGTTTTTGACGCTCGAGCCAATCCATGGAGACATTCTAGCAAAAATTTGCGCCGTGTTTCCCTTCTTTTGTCATTCTTGAACTGTAAACCTAAAAACCTTAACTTTATCTATTTGCACGTTACTACTTGACTTTTTATACAAATCACAATTAAGTCTCTTTTATTTACATAATTGTCAATTACAACATTAACACATAACACTATAAAATGAGATATTTAATCTCCATCCGGCTCTGCTCAAAAAAATTCACAAGCCATCCCAAGAAAATCCTGTATGAAAAGTAAATCTTAAATGAGATTTCTGTAATATTAAAAATTGAGACTAATAATGCAACTTTGTTTTTACCTTTACTTTTGCTTTCGAATAGCATTCGTATTGTAAAACTTTATGAACATCTAAAATGTATTTAGTGTAACGTGCAAAAACAGCGTTTTAACGATAAAATTATGAGACTAACAATGTCGTCCGTGTAGAATGTGTTGTTGGTTTATACTAACATAATATAAGTGGAATGAATCACAAATTTAATGATTCAATTGGATAAAATAAAGATTAATTCCATAGATCACGAACAAGTTTTTTTACCCATCGAACAAACTCTGTTTATAACGATAAAATTATGACACTAACAATGTCGTTCATGCAGAATGTGTAGTTAGTTTATGCGATAATACAACAACTATGACTTGTCGCCTCAAGTATCAAAGTGATATTTTGAAAAACTTATAAATTATAATAGTCCACTGTGTTGAATCGAACGAAGAGAGTAACGTCTTTTTATACTCATTAGTCTCTCCACTTCTGAAAGGTCAAGACAACACAGTAGCCAATGCGGTGCATTTATGTTAAAAAGCTATACTCGAAAAAATTAAAGGAACATGTGTCACAGGTAAAATCTTATAATGTCCCACGTTAATATTGAATTCATTCATAAAATTTTAATGACTTTTAATCTTTATGAAACTTATGACGTGCCACGTAGATGTCGATGTTCACAAGGTCCAATTTAAGTACAAATTCCCTTATTCCTCCATTCATAATTGTTCAACCTTAATTTCCTCTAAACTCTCCGAGGAATTTTGGTCTAATATTTGAATTTTGCAGTTTCTAACCAATAAATTGGTGTCAAGTTAAAGCTAATACATCTAGAGAGTTTACTCCAAGATTAACTGTAGAGGGAATCACATCATGGGGAACTTCCTAGTCTGATTTCAAAGCTCATTTTGAGCTGTTCGTCACAGGATGTGCAGCTTCATCTGATCAAGGGCCTTTCTTGGTTACAAAATCTGAGAGCATCAACACAGCATTCTTGTTCAAATACAGGCGTGCCCAACAAGTGCCTAACGCTTCAAATGAACTTCATATCCAAAAACATGAACATTCTCACTAGAAAGTCATTCAAAACTGAAAAATTATCTGCAAGATAGTGTCATTTGAACTAAACACTCATGGGTGTAGGTAGTCACAGAATGCACCTTTTCTGCAACGCCCATTCTCATAGAATTTACATACTCGCTGCCCCTTGGGAAGGGGCCTAGAATATCCTCCACCACCATAAGGCTGCCTAACCCATGTGGGCCTGCCCCTCCCAAATCCAGGTTCACCAACTTGATATGCCCAATCCCTGGGGCCCGTAAACCTTTCCCCACCATATTTTCGTTGGCCATCCCATGGTAGACTTCCATTTGGAGCACTGCAATTTGCGTTTGGATTTCCCCATGCTGTCCCTTGGTTTGTTCCCCAACCAAGATCTGTCATTCCCTGAGAAGGTCCTCCCAAGACCAGATTAACATTACCCTGAACGGTCACCAGATTAATGTTACCCTGCACCATTACCCGACCAGAGTCCATAGCTTCTGATCCAGTGCCAAGAGTCATAGTTGTTCCAACCATGTCTTGACTCATGCTGTTTGGTGCAGGAGGATGGAGTTCTGATCCAGCTTCCCCTTGGTAAACTGGGAAACTAGTTTCTCCCTCACTACTTGCAGATGAATGTACACTAGACCTTCTAAAACGATCAAGAGCATTAGAGTTAGATACATCAATTGGTTTGCATCCCATGGCAAACTGACAATTTAGCTGTATCTCCTCTGTGGAGCTCAACGCATCACTTTTTCCAGGATCAGGTATAGGACTGAAATCATCAATTGAACTAAAACAATCATCTTCAAAATCTTCCATCAATTCCTTACCATATTTCATGGCTGAAGCGGGAGAAGGGAAGACACCTTGTGATTCCATGGCATCAACTTCAGCTAACAAATCTGATACTGAATCCTCACCCAAAGCATCAAACTCAATCGGTTCATTAATTGACATCTTCCAATCAGGTAAAGTTGGGACATGAAGGGATGGAGGAGACTGACTGAGTTGGTTACTATCTAAAGTTGCAGCAGTAAAATGTGCATGTGTAACTTCAGGAGGTTTCAGCGAAGATGAAGGGACAAGATCAGAATCCCATTCCTCCACAAATTGTTTAGCAGGTGTAGGGGAATATCCACACCATTCATCGGCCATTTCAGGCAGTTGTGCCCCAGTCACTACTAGACTAGAAGCATTGCCCCAACTAGTGCCAATATTTGGAGCAGGCGAACTCATCAACGCAGATTTCTTAGTCACAGCAACCTGATCTCCCTGATCTTCATTGTTTGACTTGGGGGTAGGAGTTGGCACCTCCATGATATCTGAGTTTTGCATCGGAGAATTTGAAGACATTGATGGCTGTCTTTCAGCTGTCTGAACTTCACAATCCTTGTTGCTTGTCCTGGGTGTAGGACTAGGAAGATCTAATATGTCAATGTAGCCATCCTGTTTAGATGAGCTAGGCAGCTTGGCCACATCAGAAAGATCAGAGGTAGAATCCTTGATGCTCGAGTTTAAATTAATGGGTGAAGATCTCACATTTTCTTTAGAAGGTTGACCAAGTTGGATCTGATTATTAGATTGATCTTCAAAATCATGCCCACCACTCATCTGAACTTCCATTGGTCCCCTTGTATTCTTGTCTCCACATTGTGAACCATAGTCAAACCCATCACTTTTGTGGCCTCGATCCAGATGAGCTATATATGTTTGCCCAACACTTGATGAAGGAACCACATTACTTGCTTGGACTTTGCCAGTACAGGAATTATTTTCATTCAACAAATCCCAACATTGTGGCCACGAGGAACAAGATCCATCTGGCCTCACAATTTCGGTATTTTTATTGGACAAAGCGTGCAAATTACTACAGTGCAACGCTGCTTCTGTTTGATTACTGTCTCTACCAGTTTTATTTATATCCTCACTCCCCCCAGTGTCGGACTTAAGTAATCTATTATCAGGGGCAGCCCCAAGTTCCTGTGACTGTGCAGAGAAGTTATACAGTACCTCTGATGATCCATGGAACTGTCCACTTAAAGCATCAGTCAGAAGCAAGGAATCATATTGATCATTATTTGTCCATATCCTCATATCAGGCGGGAAGAGTCCAGTTGTACTCCACTTACGCAGCTGCACTATGGAAAATGGTCCTTGAATTTTACTACTAGGGTCACGATAGTGCCACAATTTTTCAGTTTCAGTATAGTTAGCATAAGGTGAATTTTCCAAGGACACGGTAGCTGTTGAAGTTTCTGATCCAGAAGTCCGCATGGCTTGATCACTCCTGCCACCATTTGCTAATATACTGATATTAACTGGACTTGCATGTTTCTGTGACCAGTATGATCCAGATGCATCAGCTCTCTCATTCATATTCTTTGTCTGGATAGATCCCTCTTCTTTAACTGAGTAAGATATATTTACAGAACTCTATAATTAAGTTACAGGGTCTCTTAACTTATATATGATCTATCACTGGATAATTTTTCAAACCTCACCTTTTTTTAAAGGTTGCTTTCCATTTCGAGTAAATCCAGAAACATTTGGCCTCACATTCCCATCTGCATAATATGACCAGCATCACTGAGAATCCTAATTAACGAGAAATGCAAATGAAACAACTAATGGAAAGACAAAAAAGTTCCATGTATAAAAGCTAAATAATGTTACATACCTTGCTTACTGTTAGTACCACCTTCGGCATCATCTTCTGATTCATATTTTGGATCCATTTTTGGATCAGCATGAATCTCTGGAACTTCACGAAGTCTCCGTTGGCGTTCCTCGGTAGACTTCAAAAGCTGTAACTTCTCTACATACTCTCTGAGCGTGAGATAGTCAAGAAAGCCAGGAGACACAGACACGATCTTTTGTCATGTCAACATTGCAGTGACAAGAAAAAAGAGAAGATAAACACACCCAAACTTGCATTGGTAATTCTTTTCTTAACGAGAGAAAATAAGAGAAGTGGAATCATGGATGACTGCTAACCTGGAGCTTCTATTATATTGTGAATTGCATTGCTAAAACAACATCAGAGTTGAGGACACAGTAAGAATTAAAAAGAGAGAGAGAGAGAGAAAGAGAGAGAGAGAGAGAGAGAGAGAGAGAAGAAGAAGAAGAAAAATAAATCAATAATCAATGATGGAGATTTATATAAGCCGTACATGTTAGAACAGGAACAATTGACTCAAATCATGCAAGCAATGAACTCAAGCAAATGATTTCTCGTTATTACCCACTTGTAAATTCATCATGTCACGTTTAAACACACAATTCCAAGTTCATAATTGATCATTTCTTATCCATGTTCAGGACTTGATAATGTCGAAGTCAGAATGTTCTTTTTGACAAAAGATGGATTGAAGCATATGCATTGTATATTACTAATACAGTATGGAAAGTGACATGATTCACTCTGCAGCTCGTTGGCCTCTCGAAAAGACCAAGATATCAATTATAGTCCCAATTCTAGGAAGTGCATTTGGCGATGTGTTATCATGTCAACTATGTCCAAAACCACCTTTCAGTAAATTCTTTGTTTTCCTTTTCAAGCAATACTATATCAAGAGGAAAAAAATTGATGGAGTCTCTTCATCTCTTAACCTGTGAATCATGTCCGAATATAATAGAAATTTATACTTCTAGCTCCTTATGTGTACAGGACCTACATTGCCTTTATTGAGCTCGGAGCACAAACATCACTCCATGCTCTAAAATGCAAAATAATAAAGAAAGGATATTCTTTCTTATGCCCCTTCTCACTAGCACGATCACGAAGATGATTTAGCCTCACTATCTCTGCCTCCAGCAACTGATTTTGAAACAGAAACTAAGAACAAATCAATACCAGAATATGCAAAGAAATTAAGCCAAAGAAATACATATTTTGTAAATAATCTATTACAAATGGCAGAGTGAAAGATGTCTCACATATATCTTCTTTTCTTTTTTCTTTTTTCTTTCTTTCTTTTATTTGTTTTATCAAAAAGGACTAATTTGACAATAAAAAGTCAATTTCACCCTTTCTGAACATATTCACCAAAAAATAAATAAAAAGGAAGAACATCTTCTTCCTATGCGTGTATATCTAAAATACACATAGAGGAGACGACCTTTTTCACACTGACTGTTGATAAACCCTACACAAAGCATGGGGCAATCTCTGCTGTCAAGCAATTTCTTTAAACACAGATAGCTGATCTCAAAGCACGAGAGGCTGAGAGTTGGCTTGCCAATATTTTATATGCAATTTATTGATGATTTGTAATGACTTCCAGGTACAATTTTGTCTCGCTCCAAGCAGAGGAGCTGCACCTTGATTGGTGGTGGATTAAGAGACTAAGTGTTTTATGTGTGAGTACATGAAATATATTCCAGGCATGTAATATTGGAGAGTTCCATATGCCTAGCTAAAAATCCTTTTATGGCATTTCTCATTCAAATCAAGCAGAAAGCTTTTTGGTCTTTCGATCTTGCAGAGCAAGTTTAGCGAGGAGAGTGAAAAGGGCAGAAAGACGTGCAATCACCAACTGTGATGACTAACTTTGGGATAGACCCCAATTAGAATCACCTACGCAAGAAGAAGAAAAGGAGTGAATACATCCAACTGTGAGGCAATTAAGCTATAGAAGAGGTCCATAAATAGGATGAAGGAGGGTTATGTGAAGGCATGTTTTCAGTGATATTCAGTTAGAAATGAGGGCACAGGGTTTCTCTAATTGCCTTGAACTATCTTTCAATTTCCTGTTTTCCATTTGCCTTTCAATTCTGATAAACTTGTCATAATTAGCATCTCAATCTGCAGTGTATTTCCTCACCAGCAAATTACAGTACAATACAATCCTTTTTACACTTTCAATTGTCTAACTGCTTCCCTTGAATAGCAGCACCCAAGTACAAATCTGTAACAGAGGCAGAGGTTCCTATCACTTTGCTAAAAGTGTATATCAGGAATATCACAAATTTTGGTCAATCTCTAGAGTTAAGAATGTTGTCCCTTTTTCATTTTGTCTCCCCTCCACAATATTTTCCAGATAACATCCCCTCTAAGAAACTCCCAGAATCAAAGACAAACAGTCAGCTTATTTATCTAATCCAAACTCCTACTCCTTAAAACAAATATCAAAGAGAGAGAAAAGAAGTGCCAGAGAATAGCATAGGGTATGGGGAGGGGGAGGAGGAGGAGGAGGACGAAGAAGAAGAAGGTCAAATGATATATACATGATGTTTATCAATCATATTAAATTGAGATGTCTTCAAAATCAAAGTATAAAACAATGGCCACTAAACTTACATCATTAAGCCTGACTTCTAGGAGTGCCATGGCTTTCCTTTGTATCTCCCCCTATATCAAAGAACAAATATAAAGGGTAAGAAGTGTTTATTTCTTCTCAAACCATGAAACTATGCCAGCATGCCTACTTACAACAGTAAACCGCTTTGCAAGCCCACATCTTATGCTCTGACGTAATCGTCTGCACTCATCCTGAATTTCAAAAAAGTTAATTTGAGCACAATATGACATCTCTTCAAAATAAAAACCAATAAAACTCTGAAATCTTTGTTTCTAGATGTGCAAACAGGTTAACAATCATCGCCTGATGTATTTATTCCTGGAGCTGATATGGTTTGATAATTTTACATAATACTGCTATCGCGAGTCTGTGACCTTGCTGTAATAGCTATGACATTGAAATGCATGCCAATTGCACCTGGAAAATATTTTTAACTAATACTTTCACATTATAGTTTACTGAGAAAGAATATAACAAGACATACTTACTCAAGTCTATTTAACATGGTCTCAATATTAAAATCTGAAATCATGAAATATTGGTCCAATTTTATAAGATATTTAAGGTTGACAACCTCTGGCATTCTGTCCTTCAATGTAAAGGATTTACAAAATATAAACTTTAAAAGTTTAAAAGTTAGAAACAAAAGACCAGTTCCGTATTTCAAATCGTTCCCTGAAGCAGCAGTGATGGTGGTAGTAGTAAATAATATTTTGAGGTATACACATGCACAAAGTTCAGAACAGAAAGAATTTTTATGTATCTTTAATTACTATTACTGCCATCTCTGCGGCTGCTTCAAAGAAAGACTTGAAATATGAAACCGGTTGCGTTTTGTGAGTTACAGATAAATGAACTGGAAAAAGGCTCAGAAATTTGTCTATTTTTATATGTAACTACCTCAGAGAACTCTTGATTTGAAATAGCATCAATGGCTATTGCCTCTTTCTTGTCTAAGTTCATAACTTCAAGCACGATATCTGTTGTCCTGTCACCAATTTTGTAAGGCTCAGCCACCTTACTCGTACCTGAGATTCCAATTAACAATACTGACTTAATTCAGAAAATCTTTGCCTCTATATAGAAGAGTTAAATGAAAACAAAAAGTATACTTTAAATGAAGTTATGCATTTATACCTAAAACATGGACAAGCCTGTAAATATCTTGCTTCTGATCAATACTTGATATTCGGATTCGCACAATCGAGCCAATCACCTTATCATGGAACTTCTCCTTATCTTGAATAAGATTCTCCATTAAATTACGCTGTAAATAAATCATATTAATGTTATGAATATCGATGGCAGCATATTCATCAAAATTTGTCTGGGGTTTTTTCTCTTCACCCCTTTTGCTTGCTTTCCTTTTTCTACTTTTACTTGTTGGTAAGCCATGACTGTTTCCACCAACCTCCATGTCATTTGGAACTGGGCCAACAAATCCAGCTGGGATGAAAGCATTTTTCTGAGTATCATCCTTAATGAGAAAATGGAATTCGAGAAGCTTTAACATTTCAATGTGACCAACACGTGGTTTCCCAAACAGATTTTTCAGTCTTAAATCACAAATAATTTGACTCTTTTGACGAGGATCCCGAAGGTTATTCATCTTTATGTAGTCAAGCAAGAGTGATTGGACATCAAACTGTGAAAGAACTGTTGTTTCACCATTTTTCATGTGTGCAACAAACTCCAATAGGTCGTTAGATGCCCATTCAGTGTGTTTGTCGGTATTTGGCAGGCACACATCTTTTTCAATGTTGGACTTTCCTAGGCCGTTTTCAGAGCTGGGCTTGTTAGTATCGTTGTCAATACATGGCTTCTCCATTTCTTTGTCAATGATTAGGTTACCAGAGCCTTCATCACTGCTTGGCTCAACTACGCCATTAATATGACTTGGCTTCTCTGCACCTTTAGCGCTACTCAGTTTCTCTTTGTCTCCGTCGTTGCTCGACATTTTTGGGCTCAACGGATCCTTGTTTGAAAAACTTAGCTGTTCCTTGGACTTATTCAACTCCAAATGCTCAGAAGACCAATATGAATTAGCTAATTTTCCATTATGTGAATTATGAAGTACATGAGTTGATTGTATCTTACAAGGAACTATACCCACCCCCTTCCTAGGGTTTTTAGCTTGAGTAACCTCACTCATTGTCAAAGATAGTTTCTCTTTCAAGTAAGACCAATACATCTTGAAAAGATACTCCCAGCTAGTTTTGTCATCAAAATCTACTTGAACCTACATAGATTAATTCCAGTAGAATTGTCAGAATAAAGTTGCAACTGCTCTACACGTCCACAGGCAAGCAAGGCACATCTCCAGCAAGAGGACAATTTACAATGATGGTATAACACGTAATTGAAATTGAAAATTCCGGCTCAATATGTAGCATATATATGTTTAAACAGTCCACATGTGGCCTTTTAAAATCAATACTTCCCATCCATCTATTCTGATATTTTCATCCAGACCATTTTGTTCTCATTTAGCAAATATCTATCAATTTCAGAAGCACAAATGTCAAGAGCATTTTTTATTGAGTGAAGCACAATGGTTTATAAGACACCAAAGAACTCGCAAGATTCGTTTATAACTTCAAAATAAATTCTATATAAAAAGTTCATAATTACTAAGAATCTAGATTAGGTCACATGGTCAAACATTGTCTTTAAAGGCACGAAGCTTTCAAGGTGAGTATTTACATCAGTGTTGATTTTTAAATATGTTTGATAATGCTAAGTAGTGGGTCCTACAAATCTGTCAATAATAAGTGGGCAGTAAGTTGTGGATCCTACGAAAGCATGTATAAAAACTAGGTTTGACTAGCTTGAGCCCCTATTTAACCCACATTATTTTTTTCATTCTCATTCTTCTATTCATTTTCAACCACTCATTTTTCAATAAAATAATATTTTCCATCACATCAATAACTTTTTTTTTTTTTTTTCAACCACATATTTCTCATCACATCACTTCAAAAAAATGCATTCTCTCCTTTTAATATACACCAAACACACTCTAAATTATAATTTTAGCTTTCCAACAAGCACTTGTAACATTTATTAGACTTGGTATCCTAGAGAGAGAAAAGAGATCACATCAATCGTTTACCAAGGACACATAGAACGGTCTCATCATTTGAAGCAAAGATTTTTGACAAATAGTGCTGTTTTTTGTCCAAATATACATACATCTACAAACAATTTGTGAATTATCTATAATTCCAACAATTTCACAGAATGGAAATTTAGACCGGAACATCATTCCAAAATGGCATCACTTTACAATAAACTATGATATTATTGCAGCCTCCCAAACTTCAACTCCTCAATTTGATTCTAAACAGAAAATGGATGTCAACTCTGGACCAAAAGGATTCTCGTGACAAGAAAAACTTTACTTAAAACTAATTACCAAGAATATGGAAAAACAATGATTAATGGAAATCCTTGACATAAATGCCAAATTTCCAGGTTGATACAACCTCTGGCTAAAATAATATAATACGTACAAGCAATGTTAGTTCGGAAAACAAAAGTAGACAAACTAATTCCAGCTGCCTTCCCTAGTAATAGTGGAACCAGAGCAGAATGGCGAAACACAAATAAAAACCTACAGGCCAGTGTACATTCTAAGAATGAATTTGACATAATAAAAGCAAAGAAATATTAAAAGGCAATTATATTTCAGTATAAGAACATGTAAAGGAGAAAAATGTGCATACTGATTCATTGTTGGCTTGGTCTTTATTTTCAATCAGCATGATAGTCTTCATACATGTATTGCAAAAGCCTTTGTTTCCTCTAACACAGACATAATCTGCATCTTTGGTGCACCCTTTACACAATGAATAAGTGCATGTATAGCACAAGTAATGGGAAGCCTTCTGACATACACTACATATGTGCCAACCTGAAAGCAATATCAATACAAGAACATTACATGGCATGCTCATAGTAAATCAGGATTCAGGTATTCTAAAAACATCTATTTTCGTAGTTTTCGAGACATTTAAGAAAATATGCATGGAAAACTATTCAGATATAATGGGAAAGAAACCGAAAATTAGAACAGAATAGCAGGGCTAGAAAAAGAAACTAAATAACTAATACTAAATTCTGTCTACATATATAATTGCAAGTTCTAAAATTTAATGACAATGATTGAAAGTCCAAGATATCTTCACTAAATTAGTTACGAAGGAACACAGTTCTACAAATTAAAGGAATTCCCAAAAACACTAAAGGCTTGAACTTTCCCCACAATATGTGAAAAGAAACTGAGTAAGCATGTTTGCTAAGCTTAAAAGGAGCTTCTTCGGATGCTTGTTTGGGGAGCAAGTCTCTACATACTACCAAAGAACTCTCCAAAGATGCAAGTTTCAAGCTCCAAAGAAACCTAGCCAAAGATGCTCACGAGAACTTAATAATACCACCAGAAAGATAGAATTAGCGGACTTGGTTAATTTCGTCCAGATAGAAGAGCAACATACCGCAATTCCACTTGGCTTTTGATCTAAAAAATGCTTCATCCCTCTTGATACAAGCAGGATGATACGCCTTTGGACAGCCCCTATCCATTAATAACAACAGTCGATTAACAACTAAAGAACTTCAGTTCATCACAAGTCTTTTTTTTTTTTTCCAGTATTAGAAGACAAATGAAGCGAAATTTCATAAAAAAAAAAAAGCACTATAACTAAAACAAATAGGTTAATAAATCCCTACAAGATATTGACAATCTTAAATCAATTCACTAAAATTCAACTCACTTGCGATCACAAAGGACAAGAGATCCCCCATCGAAGCAAATGAAACAAACGTCTTCCTCCTCCACCTCTACTTTTTTCCGCTTCACAGGAGGAGACCTCACAGCCATCTGACTCCTCGGCGGCCGTCCCCTTTTCTTCTTGTCAATACTCCCAATCACCCGCCCTGTCAACAAAGCCACTTCAGACGGATTCACCACGGCCGATGACTTTTCAACAACAGAATCTCCCGATACACCCATCATAACTCCTCCCAGCTGCAAATCATCCATTTCCTCGACGGCAGGAAATGACCCAGAGTCCTCCGGCTTTCTGGTTGGTACACTAGGATCAACAGTTTCATCGTTGTCAAATTGAGCTACTGCAGCTAATAATGTTTCTATGTTTTCCATTAAAAAAAAATAATACCCCGATGAACCCTAGAATCCTCAATTCCAAAAACAAACTGGTAATTATTCAAGTTTCTTCCAAACAGGTACAATCTACATACCAAAATCCACGAAAAAAGAGAGAATTGGACGGTTGAAGGTTTGGCTGAGAATTCGGCAGAGATGCTAGTTGGGTATAATCTTTAATTAACAGGATTGAAAAATGGAATTGTACCAAGAATTTGTGTTTGTTATTGCATGTGGACGTGTTTCAAGAGTCAAAGGCAGAAAGGTGAATGGCGGGTCATCCCATGGCCAACGGGGTAAGAATTGGCCAACACGTGATGCTTATGGGGCCAATTTCAGACTTCTTTTGTAGTGCGATGCAGAGAGTAAAAGGTGGAATAATCAACTTTTTGAAAACTAGCCCGACTCATAAATAGTGAGAAGTCCAGGTTCTGAGTTACCAATCCACATCGAATTGATAATAATGGAGTGTAGAATTTTTTTTCTTAAAAAGTCGTCAGGTTTGATTGAGTTTAAAAATTAATTTTATATCAATTTTATTTAATTCGATTAAAAGTTAGCGAGTTTTTATTATATATAATGTGTATCAATTAATATTCAAAATAAAACTTTTGACCTCAAGAATGTAGTTTTAGGTTTTGGAAAAGTCTTTTAAAATACGCTCTTACAATTTAACGATCATGTTATTAATGTGAATAGATTGACTCCTATGTCGTCATAAACCATCCTTATTTAAGCGATTTTTTAAAATAATCGAACTAATTCTTCATTTTTCCAATCAAGCTCGCCCATTAGATTCTCAAACTGGTGTGAATAATAGTTGACTTGTTTGATTTTAATTTTCTGCATTAATTTAAAAGAGTTAAAACTACATTAATGTTGTCACATTGGGAAATGCTCCACAAAATTGTAAATTGACATCACCTGATGTTTAAAATGATATAGTAAATGTTTGTGTTGTTGAGACGATCAATGTTATTATCAAAGATGTTGACGATTCATTATTTTTTATTCTAGTTGATAAATCCTTATGATGTGTCAATGAAGGAGCAAATGCCAATTGTATTACGTTATTTAGATAATAGTGAACATGTGAATGAACGCTTCATAGGGATTGAACATGTTACAAGTACCATAGCTCTATCACTTAATGCTGCAATTGATAAAGTATTTTCTAAATATAACTTGAGTATGTCTAGCTTGAGAAGACAATGTTATGATGGGCCAAGCGATATGCAATGTAAGTTTAATGGTCTGAAATCACTCTTTTTAAATGAGAATACATGTGCCTTTTACATTCAATGTTTTGTTTATCAACCCAACTAGCTCTTCTAATTGTTGCATAGAAGAATATTCATATTACTAACTTCTTTCGTGTAGTTGTTGTCTTGGTGACGTGGTAAATATTGTTGGAGCATCTTCTAAACGTTATAATATTTTTCAAGAGAAACAATCGGACTTTATTATTGAGATATTGGAGAAAGGTGAGATTTTAAGTAGACGGTGACTTAATCAAGAAACAAACCTTCAACTTTTTGGCGATACACGATGGGGTTCACATTATAATTCTTTGGTCAGCTTACTTGTCATGTTCTCTTCTGTTAGTGATGCACTTGCAATGATTGTGGAAGCTGACTATTGTTCTTGTGATCAAAGATCTTATGTGACAAATTTATTGGAATTGATACAGACATTTGATTTTGCATTTAATCTACCGCTGATGAGAAGTGTATTGGGGATTTCAAATGAACTGTCAAAGGCATTACAAAGGAAAGATCAAAATATTGTTAATGCAATGCAATTGGTGAAGTTGTGCAAATGACTACTCCAAATAATGAGAGATAAAGGGTGGGATTCCTTTTTGGAAGAAGTATGCTCTTTTTGTCAACATCATTATATTGATGTACCTAGCATGGATGATATTTTTGTATGATGTGCACTTCATAGTCGGCATATTATATTGATGATACGAGGTTTCATTTGTAGTCCTTAGTAAATAGAAAGTATTTTTAGTCCTTAGTAAATAGAAAGTATCTTAATACGCCTCGGGTTACACATAATCGTCATATTATATAATAAACGGTTAAATTTATCTCATATATTAATCATTGCAAAATTTTAGAAGAATATCATAATATCCCTTTTGTTCATTTTTGACGTAGCAGAAGATTATAGGAAAGATGAACAACTTCACAAAAATGAGAAAAACTCATGATAAATTTTATTCAATTCAAAAATTGCCTCAAAGGGCTTACAATACTTTAAATAGTAAAACTCTATCAAAATTCAGAAAATAAATAATAAAAATAATAAAAAATGATATTTTTCCATAAATGGAAAATTTCGAGATAACAACTTAAATGGAACTCCTAAGATTCAGGATCATCCTACAACAAACGAAATACGAATTCAAATTTTATTAAATGAGATATTACCAAAATATAAATTACCATCAAATGGCAAAAATGCTTAATCGAGCGCCTAAACGACGGAATAAACATTAACGTATTTTTTAAAAAAGAAAAGAAGAATAAACATTGAATCGTTCGTTCGATTGGTTCTGTTAACAACCAAAATGACATTTATAATTGTCTTTTCATAACTAATAGTCATTGAACCTAACTTATATTTTATTTCCTAATTTATATCGATCCTATCAATAAAAAATTAATTATCTTTTCTCATAGTTTGTGTTTATAAAATGTTAATTCTTTATTATTAATGATAAGTGTAATTTCTATATTTGTTTGAGACCATAAATCATGATATTTTATTTTATTTTGGATAAAATTTTACCTAATTTATGTTATATTGTATTTTGAAGATAGAACTTTATGTTTAATAAAGAATTGAAGAATACACACATACACCCAGCTAAAAAGAGAAAAAAAGGAGAGGAAAAACACACGGGAGAAGAAGAGAACGGCGGAGAAACAGAAAAAGAAAAAGAGAGGAGAAAAATAAAAGAAAAGAAGAAGAAAGAGGAGGGAAAGAAAAAGAAAAAAGTGATGCCACCAGAAATGACAAATATAGAAAAAAAAATGGTAGGAAGAAGAAGAGAAAGAAAGAAAAGAAGAGTGTTTTGCGGTTTTTTAGTTCGCCAATAATTAAAGAAAGGATCAGATGATTGTGTAAGGAACAAACCTTTTGAGACAGAGTCCCAAAAAGGGGTGTATTTACTGGTGAAGATTTACAATCGAAAAGTCGATAAAATTCCTCCAAGGGCGCAATCACACAAGTACTGAAGAAAGATTTAAATTTAAACTAAGGAATGAAAATTACATATTCTCTTGTCGAGAGCTTTTGATTCGGGGGGCCTTCTTTCTATGTTTTCACTTTCTTTTATACTCCCTTGATGCCGATAGATGATGGAACCGCTTGGAATTACTCAATCACGTTATAACTTGTCCATTTTCTTCATAATGACCGACTTGTGGGGGATGAGTTACTTCATAACTGTCATCATTTCCTTTCCCTTTTAATTGCCTATTTCAAAGTTGTGGGACATGTTGAATCCATTTAACAACCGCTTTCATAACTGCTGGATTAGTTGACCACGATGTTTCAGATGTATTATATCCTGAGCGACTTTGAAGGTTTGGGCGATAACCGAATCATCGCTCTAGGCGACTGCATGACCTTCTATTCGTTCAGCCCCTGCGCGTTCTGTCAGCTTGGGCGATGGTGTTTCTTCACCCTGGGCTTCCGTTATTCAGGCTTTTTCTCAAGTTTCTCAATTGGGCTTTTTATCTTGGGCCTTTAAATTGACTCTTATCAGGCCTTCATCTTGGGTTCCTCAATTGGACTTCTTATCTTGGGCCTTTGATTTTGAGTTGTATTTTTAGAATGTCAACAAAGAGAAAAATAAAGAAGACCGTAAACACTAAAAATTTCACTTTTCGTTAATTTTTGGTGATATCACTTTTGCTCATTTTTTTTTTTTTTTTTTACAATATGAATAGCTAATTTTATATTAGAGAAAACAATGTAGGCAACTTGATATTCTTTCTTTTTCTATTTAAGATTTCTGTGATTTATTTATTGATGAATTGGTTTTATTATGAGTTTAATACATTAAATTACCTTATCAATAATTTGACGATTATGTGAGTCTCTTACGAATTGAGATGTGAGTTTGAGGTTTAGACCCTATAATAAAATTCAGTAAATTAATATAACGTGTAGAGATACATGTACTAATTATTGAGATCATAATATGAATTGTTAGAACCAGTGTTTCGTTTAACTAAAGTTAACTTGCATAGAGATATGAAATTTAATTAGTTAAATAAGTTCAATGAGAACCCGAGAGAGATAAATTGAATACAATAGAAGAATTCGATCGAACATTACATTAGATTATGAATCTTGAATTAAGAATTAAGATTGTCAATAGCTAAAATTTTTATACCCTAATATTCATCACATATTCGACTTTCCAATCATCCATTGTTTGCAATCTTTTTATATTTTCAATTAGTCAAAAGTAGTTAGAAAAATAATCACAATCATCATAAATATTTTACTTGCTTTTGTCAAATATGAGTTAGGAAAAAAATCTAATTAAGGTGTAAAGTATAGTTCTCGTGGGAACGATAATTCTAGTTCAAAGGTCTACTATACTGCTTGTTACGATATCGTACA
Organism: Fraxinus baroniana; assembly: GCA_903798355.1. Classification (NCBI taxonomy): domain Eukaryota; kingdom Viridiplantae; phylum Streptophyta; class Magnoliopsida; order Lamiales; family Oleaceae; genus Fraxinus; species Fraxinus baroniana. Next base: position 616 of record CAIGRO010233694.1, on the reverse strand, counting down.
CTTACGATATAAAAAACACAACAATAACTTTGTTATTTTTTGATTCTAATGAAGTTGCTATAATGGCACTTCACAAGGTAATGATGTGATACTCAAAATTTGAAATAATGAAAGTTAGTGTGATTTTTTAAATGTGAAGATATGTCAATTCAATTTCACCTAACGGTTGAGATTTTCTTTGGTTTCCAATAGAGACTTTGTTTCGGCATTATCTGTCTTCGATTGATGATTCCAGAAGATAAAGGATTCACGTCACAAAAAATTGAACTCCACATTTTACTGTTAATAATATTGGGACCAGATACCTTTCGGTGCATCCCCGCAGGTCTGATTTTTCTGGGTTAATTTCACAGACGGTCACTGAAGTTACCTGAAAATAATAAAACGATCACTGAAGTTTCAAAATATCAGAAACGGTCACTGAAATTTGAAATTTTTTCACAAACGGTCACTGAATTTTCAGATATTTTGGGCAAGTTTGCGGTAATTTTTCGACAACTTTCGACTACCAAAATCGCCAATTTCGGATACCATTGGAAAGTTCACAATGTCTTCTTCAATTACCACAAAAATATCCCCAAAACTCCAAGTAATTCGGCCAGAATAAACCCACGAA
>CAIGRO010233663.1:0-31347 GCA_903798355.1 Fraxinus baroniana | reverse complement strand
GCCAAAAATTGAAGATCTCGCACCGATTTTGTTCTATCCATGGTCACATCAGACTTCCTCACAAAAGAGTTCATGCAAAGCAAAGATAGAAAATTATGAGAAATAGCAGACATATTTTCAAATTGAGTGAAATCTTCAAAGAAGAAATTTCAATATGAATTCTTCTTCCTCAAAGCAGAAGAACAAGACAAAAAGATCCTCAATCCCTATTCTTTTAATCAATAATTACATTCAGAATTCATTTCAAGGATCATTTCAAGGATCTCGATATGTAGAACAAAGTACTTCTACTTCTCAAAAAAAAAAAAACATTAGCCTCAAAAATCCCAACTTTACAAAATACTCAAAAGTAAAAAAATCCTCTGAAGAAATGCCTTCAAATTTCAAGAAAGCCCTTCAAATAGGATTTGAAAAATTACCAGATATCAATCATCCTCCATTAATAGATATTCTTCTCTCAAAGATTGTATTGATAACATTTTCCCAAAAATATTCCATTTCATGCCCAAACATATCAAAAATCTAGAGCTCATTATGAAGCCATCTGTAGAAAACCAGAATCGGCTATAATAACACATTCCAAATCCTCAAAAGAAAATCGCATTCCAAATCCTCAAAAGAAAATCATATTTATTTTTCAAAAATCTCAATCAATAGGGTACTATCATATGAAAACTAGGGACAAGACCCATGGAAAGAGAAGCAAATGCATCTCTCAAAAGACTATTCATTTGCATCTCTATCAAGAGGCTTGGTCTAATGTTTTCTATTTTAGACCAGTGACTCACTCTTGGTTTATTCTTTTCAATCAAAATTGTTTTTCAACTTTTCCAAAATGGTTCCAAAATTGGTTCGAAACACTTTGGTCTTGATGAGACTATTTTACCTAGTCTTACTCGTCAAGGGTTCGAATTTTTCAAAAAAGAGACAAAACCCTTTTTGAAGCCTCAAGAAAATGTTTTATTTCAATTTGTCCATAATCTCAATGTCTCTTGGATATTCTGCTGGGACTATCAGATTGTTCAAAAACTTGGCTCTGAATATAATATCAAGCGATTAGTTCAGAGACTTAAAATCAAATGGTGGTCTAAATTCCATGAAACGAACTATTACCCCAAGGTAGTTAATTCGTGGGTTCAAGAACAGAAAAAATGTCGGTGTGCCAAAAGGCCAGGTATATTTTGAAGTGTTTGAAAGGGATAGGCAGAGCTTGGCCGAGCTCATGCCTTTAGAATATAAAATCGATGATCTCGTCGGGGAGGATGTCCTCTACTTGGCTAATATGTAAAGCATTGAGAGTATGAACGTTTTAATCTTTGATTTTATTTTCAATGCTTGACCCTTGAGCTCTTCATTCTTATGAGTTGTATGATTTTCATTGTAGCATTTGAGATGGCATTCAATCCTTGCGAACTCCATTGTCCAATTCAACAAAAACCAAAAAAATGCTACGACTAAGCAAGCCGGGAAGAAATGAAAGGAGAGGCCCAGGGAAAAGACCCCTGAACTTACGAGGAGGGGCTCTAGTGAGTCCTCCGGGGTATGGAAGAAGCCCTAATCCTTAGATCCATGATACCAACCACTCAATTACCTCAAATTGACGTCCCAAGGGTCGTGCTAGTGGTCATCGACCTTGATGATTACATCACCGTTCCCCTATCGTCGTCTGACGGAAAGTGTACGCTCGTACCCAAACTTTTAAAAAAAGTACAGAGACTAGAGTTGTGGCATCAACGAAGGTTTGAAGGTAATTGAGAGAATGACAATGAAGGTACTCCCAGCATGATGCTTCATATTTTCACTCGATTTTTTGCTAAGTTAAAAGCACGACCACTTACTGTTGTTTTGTTGTTTGAAGGCTTTGACTATGGCTCAATCCCAGTCTTTGAGGGAAAAATGAGAGGTTGAGAAGGTGGCCTCGCTCGAGAAAGAAATCAGAATGTATCTGGTCTCAAGGTAGAGGCTTCTCGACAATCAAAGGAAAATTTTGAGCTCAAAACCAGTATGCGACAAGCTCGAGACAAAGTAAGAGTAGCCAAGGATGAAGTTGAGGAATCCAAGCTCGAGCTAAGCATAAAATAAAAGAATTCGAGGTCAAGCTTGAACAGGTTTGGGCTAAGACAATGGAAAATCTGAGGAGTTTAGGTCGCTAAAGGGTAAATACGCCTTGGGCTCATACATTATGCTTTCAAATAAGCCCGAGCTTTCCTTCGCTCCAAGTTGCTCGATGTCAACCCTGATGACTTGATGCTTGCTCCTGAGGTTATCAAAGGCCTCGAGCTTTCATCTTCTAAAAGGATAGTGATCAAGGATGAGGGTGGTGCTGATCTAGATAAAGACAAAGTTTGCAGGCCTCTGACCAATGATGATCTAGACTAGGTCTCGATTCCCTCCCTCGAGCTTTAGATTGTGTTGATGTTGTAACGAAGTACATTGCCTGACAAAGGTTTAAATTCTGTTATTACTTTTTCTTTCATCGATTCTTATAAATGTTTGATGCCAAGAATGTTTTAAACTAAAAGTACATTACACGATCAGTGTTTAACTATCAAGCTTGAGGGTTGAGAAACTAAAACTTTTACACTGTGAATTTCCCAGCTCGAGGAGCTTGAAACTGTTAGGTTCGAGCGTTTAGTCAAAATACTAGGGCCATCTATTACGATCAAACACTCTTGAAAATATTTAACTATATACAAACTCGAGGAGCTTGAAATTGTAAAGCTTAGTTAGCAAGTTCAAGCACCTTAGGTAGATTTTTAGATTACCATTACAAACTCGAGGAGCTTGAAACTGCAAGGCTCTAGCAGCTTTTAAGAAAATAACTTAATAATCAAGTTATAAGCTCGAGGAGCTTGAAATAGCAAGGCTCGCGTAGCTTTGAAGAAAATAATTTAATAATCAAGTTATAAACTCGAGGAGCTTGAAGCTACAAAGTTCGAGTAACTTTTGAGCAAAATCGAGGATGTGAAAAACATTTTCTGGTAATGTAGTCAAGAAACATGCCCGATCACTCCCAAAGACTAAACCCGAGTAAGACTAGAATACTCAACAAATACGAGCATTGATCTGGAAGAGTTGGCCATCCTAGTGCTCCAGTATTGAGGTGATTGCTCGAGGCAAGACTTTAATGTTCTTGTATGGGACAAGGCTTTTAGGGGCAAGGTTTTTTGGTTCTAGTATAGAGCAAGGCTTTGAGGTGCTTGCACGGGACAACACTTCAAGGTGTTTTACGGGACAAGACTTTTAGGTGCTTGCATGGGGCAAGGATTTGAGATGCTTGCAAGGAGCAAGACTTTGAGGTGCTTGAACGGGGAAAGACTTTTAGGCCATTGGAGATGGAAAAATAAACTTTATTGTGATAGGATCCCGACTCCAACTAATCAAAACAAACTTATCCTATTTAAAAATTAAATGTGGGCATGCTAGCCCAACCAGCTGAAAGATAAAAAGACGCAGGGCATTCAAGCCCGACATACCAAAGAGAAAAAAAACTACTTGGTAGAGGTAAAACAAACTATTTGTAAAAATCTTTAAATTATCAGCATTCCAAGACTTGGAGAGTTGTCTTCATGAGGTGTCTTTTAGGTTGTATGCCCTTTGCAAACTTATCGTATGACTTCAAAAGGTCCTTCTCATAGAAGTCCTAGCTTGTTGGGGTATGTTTTGTTGTTTCGTCTCTTCTTAATATTAAGTTTCCAACTCTGAACCTTCTGGATCTTACCCTGCTATTGAAGTGTCTGTCTATCCTATTTTGGTAAGATGCAACCCTTATAGCAGCTTGTTCCCTTACTTCCTCGAGAAGGTTAAGGTATTTTGTCGTGTGCTCCTCGGAGTTGGGATCAAGTCTTTTAATGCTCAATAGTCTTATTTCAACTTGAAGGGTAGCATCTACACCGAACACCAACATGAAAGGCGTCTCACCCATTGTAATTTTGTGAGATGTTCTATATGTCAAAAGTATGGAGGGTAGTATATGAGACCAAACATCTCTAGTCTTTCTGAGCCTTGTTCGAAAGTCCTGTAATATAAACCAGTTTGTAGCCTCAGCAAAGCCGTTACTTAGAGGATGTGAAACCGATGTCAAACGATGGTCAATCCCAAGGTTGATGCAAAAGCTCCTGAATTGTGGGTTATCAAATTGTCTCTCATTGTCAGTTATGAGGATCTTGGCTATTCCGAACCTGCAAACAATGGACTTCCAAATAAATGACCTCAGCTTAAGCTCTGAACTAGTTTTTAGGGGCTCGACCTCTGCCCACTTAGTAAAATATTCTCCAGTTATGACAACAAACTTTAATTGACTTCTAGCCAAAGGGAAAGGACCATACGCATGCCCCACTGTTCAAATGGGGCCGTACGGTGAATGAAATTAAGGTCCTCAGTCAGAGAATTGATAAATTGATAACATTGTCGAACAGTTGACACTTGTTATATTTTTAATGTATTCTACGTCATCCTTCTTCATTGATGGTTCCCACATACATCTTCATGGACTATCGCCAGGGCTTGGGACAATTATGTGGTTTTGAGTTACCAAAGGTATGGAATAGTAAAACTTCGACGAAAAAATACTCGCCCGATCATGCAATACCTTGGTGCCCGGGTTTGAATGCTCCTTGCCATCAGCGGATCCTCTGGTAAATTCCCATTAGTTATAAAATTAACTATTTTGTCCATCAAGATGGCTCATTCTCAATGTCCATGACAGAAGGTGCTTGATTTATGCTTGGTTTTGTCACAAATTTGATGTGGATTGTTCTATCAAGACCATTAATTCCTATGAAGACGAGTCTAGACAAGGTGTCGGTCTTGTAGTTGTCGATTTGAGCTATCTATATAATTTCATAACTCTTGAATTGCCTTTGAAGATCATGAACTCTTAGGCAATATAAACTCATTTTTCATCATTTCTTTCAAATGTCCCTTCAATCTGACCAACAATGACAACCGCCTCGTACTTTGCCTCATTGTTCGTAGCTTCAAATTTAAACCGGAGTGCACATTGTATTTCAATGTGTCTATCTATGCTCATGAATATGACTCATGCACCCGAGCTCGAAGAGTTTGATACTCTATCTACAAATATCTCGCACGTATTCATAACAGCAGCATTCGGGTTATCTCCTGGCCCCCAAAGTCTTCATTCTGCTATGAAGTCAGCCAGGCCTGCACCTTGATTGATGGTTGGAGCTTGAATTCTATGTTAAATTCACCAAGTTCAATTGCCCATTTCAATAGTCTACCAAACATGTCACGCTTATGGAGTATGTGCTTGAATGATTTATTCGTAAGCACTAAAATTGGATGAGATTGGCAATATTGTCGCAATTTTCATGTCACCACTACCAAGGCAAAAACAAGTTGTTTGGCCAATGTATGCCTAGTCTCTATATCAAGTAATACCCTGCTAACATAGCAAATCGATTGTTGAGATTTGTTTGTCTCTTTCACTAATACATCATTTACTGCATTTTAAAAAATTACCAACTATAAGAACAACATATCTCTAGACTCTGTTATTGTGAGTATCGACGAGGTTGCCAATGTTTGTTTAAGTTCCTAGAATACCTTCTCACAATCCTCATTCCACTTGAAGTTTTGATTTCCCTTGAGAACTTTGAAAACGGGAAGCATTTATCTTCTGCAAAGACATGAACTTGTTCAATACGACGACTTGGCCCGTTAGTTTTTGTACCTCTCTCTTGTTCCTAGGAGACACCATGAACATCAGGGCCTATATTTTGTCTAGATTGGCCTCAATTCCTATGTGCTTGGTTATGAAGCCCAAAAACTTATCTGAGGCTCGCCTAAAAGCACACTATGCTAGATTTAATTTCATGTCTTATTCTCGAAGTGTAATGAATACTTCTTTAAGATCATCGATATGTTGGTCTACCTATTTGCTCTTGACTACCATGTCTTCAACATAGACTCAATAATTTTCCCAATCAACTTCGCAAAGATTTTTTTGATAAGCCTCTAATAGGTTGTCCCTGCATTCTTCTAACCAAACGGCATGACCCTATAACAATATATGGCCGAGTTAGCCATGAAAGATGTTTTTTCGTGATCTTCATCAGCTTTGAGGATCTAGTGATATCCAGAAATTTCACTGAGGAAACTATACAATTTATGGCCTGATATGCTGTCCACGAGGTTGTCGATCCAATGTAGGGATAGTTGTCTTTCGGGCATGCCTTGTTAAGATCTGTTAATTCAATATATACTCTCCATTTACCATTGGCTATCTTGATGAGGACAACCTTGGCAAGCTTGTCAGGGTATTGAACTTTGTGAATAGATTGTACACTGATTAATTTACCAATCTCCTTCCGTATGACTTCACTGCAATCTGTAGCAAACTGTCTCTTCCTTTGCTTAATTGGCTTAATGATAAGTGCGTTTTTACACACTTATTGTAGGCCAAAAACATGGATAAGTGTTAATAAATATGTGAAATATAGCTTAATTCAATATAATTTGTGTTTTACAGGACAACAATGATGAATACGGAGGAAATTAGGAGAAAAAAAGAGAAATGTGACTAAAATGAAGCAAAATCAAAGTCTGAGGACTTAAGTACAAATAATGAAAAATTGTGTCGATCTCACGATGAAGATTTGAGAGTGTTAGGCATAAATTGGATGAGGAAAGAAGCCAAAGGGATGAAATATGGTTGAAGTACTATCACATATCAACTTCCAGCCGAAAAAGTTATACTTCGAATTTTCCGTCTTAGTTTGAGACTCATTTTTGGCATCTAAGATGTTTGAATTTAAGATGTTTGAATTTAAGAATCCATATCTCTACAAGATATGTATCCCTTAGTTAGATTTCTAATGCATTTTGAATCACCCTAATCGGATATCAGAAAAGAAAGATATGACCAAAATACTGAAAGCTATCCGGTGGAAAAAAATATATAAATATGCGACTGCATAGTTATAAATCATTGCGACCACATAGTGTACTACAAGGACAAAATTGATGGTTGAACTTCCTTCTATACGACCATATATAAATGTCCTATGCGACCGCATAATACAAACTTTTGGCGAGATTTTGTTTCATTTTCCAACTAAAACTCTACTTTAATAACAAGATCTTAGGCATCCTATATATGCTAAACTGACCAGGATGTGGAGAAAGACCTTCTTTTGACCTAAAAAAGATATTGTACAAGGGTTTTGAAAGAAGAAAAGTGGAAGAACGTGAAAATCAACTCAAAGAACATGAAGATTCAATTTTAAATATTAATCGGGGTGATGTCGTTTCTTCATTGTTTTCCTGATTTTTTTCTCTCCACCATGCTAGGCTAGATTTATCTATGCTAAGATTTATGATGAAACGTGTATTATGAATTGTAACTCCCCAAAAAAAGTTATCGACTTAAATTTTGAGGTGTTACCGATATCATTTCATAATGCGGAATTAATTAAGTAAAAATTTGGAACTTTAATTTATTTGAAGTATCAAACACCAATTTAAATAAACACGTGATCTTGAAATCTAGAACATCTAAAAGAAACAAATAAAAACATACAAAACGTCTAACGAAAATTTATTGTCAAATGTATTCTTAAAATTTTTACTTGGCAACCCGCACACCGCTCAGCCACTATTCACGTTGACCGATCTGGCTTGAAAATATTAAATTTTGAAGGAATGAGTAATTTTAAACTCAGTAGGATACGAACATTCAAAATAATATAATAAATTTTTAAACGGAATTCTATAACATTCCATTCCATCATTTCATTAAGAGCAATCGGAGATCAATCGAAAGCTCTATCATTTGAGAAAATCCAAAGGGGATCTCACATTTCATTTCATTTCATCAATACCCATAGGTCAATTAGCATTTCATGAGATAAATTTAGTAAAAAAAATTATAATATTGCAAGAACATAGTATCCTACCTGGTTAGATCAGATAATTTGAAAAGAGAAAAATCACGTTCAGGATCTTTATTCCAACTATTGCTATGTTGAAAAATTTGTTTGGTGGGAAAATCTCTTACACTCATATGGCTTATATATAGTGGATAATCCCTAGTGAAAGTAGTAGTCTAAATTTACTCTCTAAAAAAATTCTCAATCACGTCATTTCATCCAAAGTTAAAATTCACTTCATTTCACGTCAATCAAACAAATTGGCTATCATTACCAATTTTCCAAAATCAAGGAATTTAAATATTATTAAAATAGAATCAAAAGGCACACCTTTCTCCTACATTCACGTGGGTGTATATATATATATACACACACACACACACACACAATCCCATAAAAGAAAAACAATTGATAATTTACAAGTAAATCATTCTATATGTGCCAATTCTTAACCTACCCCATTAATTTATTTAATTAAATAACAATTTAAGGACGATATCTTTTGACCTCAATACCTTTTTCCTCATTTATCCTAATTAACTTTTTCTTGAGCACATTATGCATAGTTAATTACGAGCTATCTAACGAGTACAATATTGATATTTTTATCATCACTCTATCAATATTTAAATATTTAACCCAAATAAAGTATAATTCAATATATATACACTTTAGTCCATAACTTCCCAAAATCTTAAAATATAGTACATATAATAATTAAATCTATATTATTAAAAAAAAATTGGGACTTTACATGAATCTTTGACTCGTGATTTTATTTTTGACATTCAAGGCACATTTTTAATTATTGAATGATTGACATGGATTTAATTTTCCCTATAATTGTATGAATATTGTGGCTTGTTTTACCCTCGAGAGATGGAACATAAGTTAGACATAGTGTCAATTATCGCAAAGTCCGATAGGGAGTAGAAATATACCACTATACTTTACGTGATCTTTAATTATTCAAAAATCCATTAATGCATTTTTATATGTTCTCATCCATCATAGAAATATAGTTGGGTCACATGTAAAAATAGGTTTAATTATACTCGAGAGAGGTTGTTAAACAAATTAAAAATATTGATTTTCATAATTAAATCATGTCGTCAAGTTCTACATATGATAGGCGGAGGTTGATTTGATGTTGCACTATTGAAACTGTTCATTTTGTTGATAACTGAATTCTAATCTTGAGACACGGCAAGTTGTTAAGCCATCTTTTTTGTAGAGTTATGCCACTATCTTGTTTGAGGACAAACAATAGTTCATGTTTGGGGGGTTTGATAAGTGCGTTTTGTGCAATTATTTAGGCCACAAAATATGGACAAATGTTGATAGATATCTTGAAATATGGTTTAATTCGATATAATTTGTGTTTGTAAAATTATATTGATGGATGGAATGAAAAGTGTGTGAAAATGGGCGAAAAAGAATAAAAAAGTGAAGAAAATCAAAGTTCGGGGGCTAAGTTGCAAATAATCAAAAGATGGTCCATGTTTGTAGGACTACATTGATGGATATAATGAAACGTATGCGAAAACGAGCGAAAAAGGACCAAAATGAAAAAGAATGAAAGTTCGGGGATCAAAATTCAATTATTCAAAAGCTGATACGAATGGCTAATCGAGCATGGAACTGCGTTAAGCAAAAAATTGTGGATATCATGGAATGCTAGAAGAACAAGAAGGAGGATGAAGCAAGGTCAAAAAGTAGATGAAACAAAACTTGGGGACCAAAACGAACCAAATGGAATATGTGTTCTACCATGTGACCGCATGGTAGAAACTTCATGCGGTTGCCCAAGCTGCTACAGGGAATCACATGGACCAACTTGATTGATCCATGCAATCGCATAGGATATAACCATGCGGTCTCATGGTTCAACTCCGAAGCGAGAATTTTTGGTTTCCTTGTTTGATCCAATCTCTTATGGAAAGACATCTTGACACCTTTTATAACCCTTAATCTCGTCTAGAAAGAGGGGGTTACGTAATTTTGGAGAGAGAAAAGGCATTGAAGAATAAGGAAGAAGGCATAAACGAGAGATTTCACTTCAAAAATCAAGTTTTCAATTTAAGAATTTGGTGATGTGTTCTCCTAAATACTTTTCTTGTTATTTTATTTTATCCATTATAGGATAGATCTTCATTGTACTAGGAGAATGATGATCGTCGCAATGTGAACTTTTAATTCTTTATTTTTCAATTTTGATTCTAAAACACGAATATTGGATGTTGAATGATTTATATACAATTTAATTTCTCCATAATTAAATGCATGTGATTATGTGAGTTTGGGTGATCTATTTCATGCATTCGAAAGAAGATAAGTAAATTCGACAAGGTATAAATCATCGTAGGGTCCAATAGGGGATAGAAATATACTACTATACCCTACGTGAATCTTTAAGTTTTACAAAACTTCATGCATTATTGATTATTTACATTTGTCATAGAAATATAGTCAAATGGTATGTGGGAATATGTTCAATTCTATTCGAGAGAAATTATTGAATAGGTTAGGAACATTGATTCTTCAACTAATTAGTCGTGTTGTCAAATTGTGAAGTAAAGGTTAAAAATGAACTTGCTTGGTTACTCGAGATCCTAGTGCGTTTTTCATATATAAATTTCTTCAAGTATTTACATTCAAGCCTTAAATTGCATTTAGTTTGGTAACACTCATATAAATTTGCATCCGTGGTATAATTTAGACAATTTCACATTTTAATCACATCTTTGAAATACTTAGTTTTGGTTAAGGTCGAGATATGTAAAAGTTAAGCTAACTCAATCTCTGTAGGAACAACATTCGAACTTAAAAATCCATTTTATTACTTGAACGATCTGTACACTTGCGGTAATCAAAGTCGAACATATTTTCGGCGTGTCAATTCTCACAATATATATTGTATTTTGCCACATCAGGACATGGTAGGCTTTAATTTGCCAGGTGATTGGTTCTTCCAAGAAAATAAGTTGATTGCATGACTAACAGCACCACTTTCCAAATAGATCAATAATTATCCTTATTACCTGCAATATTATATATATTGTATGTTCAAAGTTTTTTCAATAAATAAAACATCTTAAACACTTAAAAACATTCAATCATGGATGTTAGAATTAGGGTATGACCGGAATTCTATTTGGAAGACTACTTGGGAATTCTAATTGAAGTATAGTTGGGTTAAAGTCTATTTGGGAATTTAGGTTGGAATTTAATTTAGTAGTACGTAGTAGACTTGAAGAGGTCTTGCAGGAATCCCAGATAAATTGGAAAGGTTTATGTGAGATGTCGTTCGCTGCATGCCCAAGAGAAGCTCAAACGCACAAAACGGAGACACTAGTGCTCGCTAGGCACCAGGTTACCGTTCGAGCTCTGCGAAGAAACCACTAGAGCGGCGGTGATATCCGAACAGTTTTAATTCTATTTTTTGTAGTTTTTTACACCTATTTCATCCCAAATATTCCATTATTAGTTTTACCCATTGTATTGGGACTTCACATTATATTAGACTCTTCATTGTATTATATTCTCCTAATATATTAGGGATCTTAGTATTATATACATGTGGTGTACTACACAAATTGAGTTAATCCTTACATTCTAAACAATAATTTGTAATCCTCCATTGTTGATATTTGTTGGGGACAAAATGAGATTATGCAGCATGAAATGAAGTATTGGTCACAACTATAAGTAAAGAGAATTTAATTTGACACAAGAATTGGAGATTTTATTCACTAATAATGGAGAGAGAAATTACAACAAAATTGTGTTCTAACACAATTCTAATATGCAGTAATCCATTAACTTGTAAAGAAAAGTCTACTATTTATAGGGGTACACGTTAAATCCTAATAATAGCTTTAAAGATGGAAATTATATCAAAAAATGCATAGAATAAAAAAGGAAAAATTTGAACGGTGCAAAGCTCAAGCGCCAGGGAAGCAGTAGGCGGGCGGCAACTCGCTGTTAAAAATCTTGTCTCACCGCTCAATCGTCCAGCTAGTGGTAGGCTAGCGCTGTCAATCTCGTTTTCCTCCATGAACCCGATTTAGACGTCTTCAAGGCCCAATATACGAAAACATGCAAATCCTAGATGAATTTAGGTTTCAAACCCAACCATCTCCTCCTTAACACAAATTTCACTATAATGAATGAAGCTCCTAAATTTCTCCACTAGGAGAAAAAACTCGATCACAAGGAATTAACTGAACTCTTCAACAAGAATCAAACTACTCCAACGAACGAAAAATTCTCCACATATTTCATAATATCCAACTAGGATAAATGAATCCAAACACTGTTCCGTAGAATCACATTGGATTTACTAAAATCACAAATGATTTAAAATTTACTAAATAGGGCCTAAACACACCGTGAAACAAAATCAACACTAAATTCTTCTATAGAGGGCTCATTGCTAAACTGAACACCTTCAAATACATTTAAAGCATATGCAACAAATCAGCTTCCCTATATCTTTCTCCAATAGATCTATCGCTAGAAATTGAATACATTAGAACTTCAGGTGATGTTAGTAAAATGGAATTACTGATATCCTCAGAACTTGACTAAGTTGTATTCTTCAACATGGACCCCAAACTAAATCCCAACAGTACTGTACCAAACTAAATATCAACCACGATACTACATATGTGCTGACTATTCTGTATGGATTCTAAAATAGGAGCTAAAGATGAAATAGCTATATGGGAGGGAAATATTTGAGTTGCCCTCATTTCTCTTCAAATGATGAGGTATTTATAGATTCTTCTTCATGTTTTTGGGTGATTTTGTCATTTTAGAAAAATGATGGATGGTGACTCCTTATTGGCTACCATATACTGATTCGGTTAAGAGTAACTAGCCTGGATATGAGAAAGGTTCGCAAGCTTTAGATGAGTTACTTTACGCTTTGCCAATAGCAGGACAAGTTCACGAATTTTTTTTCCAAGTTCAATAGTATGCCTAAACATCATTTTGAGACTGAAAGATGAGTTTTTCTAGTATCTCTAGAAGATGATGAAGAACATAAAAGAGCATGAAGCTCTATCTTGCCCTAAACAGGAAAAGTGGAAGATTGCAGTGGAAGAAGAAATAGAATCTTATGAAATCCAATCAAGCCTAGGACTTGGTTATCTTCCGACTGGTAGGAAAGCTTTTGGGAACAAATGAGTTCTCAAGATAAAGTGAAGAGCTTGTGGGACTATAGAAATGTATAAGGCTCACTTGGTAGCAAAGGATTATACTCAATGGAAGGATATAGATTATGTAGAGACATTTTCAACAATAATGAGATTTAATTCAATTCATCCACTCTTAGCCCTAATGACACATTTAGATTTAGAATTACATCAAATGAATATGAGGACAGCCTTTCTCAATGGGTAATTTAATGAAGAAATCTACATGCAACGACCAGTAGGTTTCATTAAAACATGCCAAGAGAATGAATCTTATAAATTGAAAAAATCAATGACTTATAATGGTACTTAAGATTTGACAAAGTGGTTATCTCGTACAATTTTGTCATGATGGATGAGGATCACTATACTTATTTGAAAAGATCCAATAAGAAGTTTATAATTTATCTCTCTACATAGATAATATCTCATTGGCTAGGAATGATAAGAAGTATATTAAAACCATTAAGAAATGAATGTCCTCAAATTTTGAAAAAAAAAAAGGACATGGGTAAAGTAGATTACATATTAGATATTAAAATCCATAGAGAGTGTTTGAAAAGGTTTCTTGTTCTGTCACAAAAGCCATATATAAAATAAATTCTTGAATGTTTAAAAATTATAAATTGCAACCACATTGACACATTGTATCCAAAGGCGGAAGCAAAGAGTAAAGGAGAAAATGAATGGAAAGAAGCTAGGTCGAAAAAGAAGGAACGAAAGCCTCAAGAAGCATAAGGTCGCCGCAGTGCCATAGTTCGAAAGAGAATTCAGCACACACATGTGCGCCATAGCACCACTGACTGGGCGCTGCCCAATGACAGGAATCCAGTAGGAACGTCGGCGCCATAGCGCTTGAGAAGTGGCACCCCAACGCCAGCAATCGAGTGAAATTAAAGAATAAGGGACACCGTAGGGCCTACAAAAGGCGTCGCAACACCGTAAGAAACACATCTTCGCAGGGCCGATGTGTCGATGGAGATGAAGAGTGTTTTGATTTTTAAGGACTCTTTTTAAAGCCCAACTCGACCCCAACTCCTCCAAGACTTCATGATAATATAAATACAGCTCTAAAGACCACTTTTCGGCAACAATTCAAGAGGGCAAGAAGCAAGAAGTCGAGGAAGAAAGCAAGAACAACATTGACGAGAAAAGAGCAAAACTATTTTATCTTACTACAGTCATGCTAAATTCCTGTCTAGGGTTTGCTATAACCAATTTGAAATTATGTTTTGATTATTAAATAGTTATTTCTTTGATATTTTTCATTCTGTTCATTTGTGTCATTGATTTTAATTCTTTCAATTATTTGGTCACTAATTGAACGAATTGATTGTTTAAGTTTCGACACTTGAGAGAGGAAAATTTAATCGCGATCTTAGAATAACACAATCTAGATTTTATATGTTTCAAGAGAAAGTATAAAATCTTTGAAGCATGTTCCACTTAAAAACCATGAACTTGATAATTTCTAGATATTTAATTCAGAATAGAGATGTTGAAATTGAATTCTAGGTATAGTTTTTACTCTACGCTCGAGATAGGGATTAGAATTAAATTAGAATTCTTACTTATAAACTTGAAAAAAATGATTAGAGATAAGCATATAATTGAGAAATGTAGTCGATAGTTAGGTGAAATCAAAATTTAAACTTTCTCATATTGATTCATTCGTGGTGTACTGTGGTGTACTCATCATCCCAATATTACTCCTCATTTTTCTCATCCTTTAAACATTTTCACTAATTCTAAAACAAGAATTTGCAGTATCCCAGTGTTAGTTACTGCCTAAGAACCGTGAACTGTTGGTTCATGGCCTTTCTAATTGTTTTTAACCAGATTTTAATTGTAATATTATGTTGGATTCTTTATCTTGTTTGCTGGTAGTGTAGTCTAATCGAATGTTTACGCTTCTAATTCATACTTCCATTGCTTTGTTATTGTTGGTCGTTAGATGAAAAATCCAAAGTAATGCCCTATTGTCGGATGGACGAAATTTTATGATCCTGGCAGTGTTGAAAAGCAAACGAGGAAAAAGGCATTATTCTTATTGAAAACCATTTCTTTAAAAGTTGTGGTGAACTATTGCTAGTGGTGGTGGTGGTTGTTGGAGGAAATGGGGTAGGGGAGAGGTGGGATTGATAGGATAAGGAAAGAAATTTTTTTCTTTTCTTTTTAATTATTTTAATTTTGATTTATTTATACTTTTTTAAACATTTGGAATTCTAATTGCAATTTTTTCTTCACTCATCTTTTTTGTTATTTAAGGATAACAGCAAGTTCGTCATTTTATAAGAGGTGAAAACAATGGATGACATGATTGTTTTTCATAGCGTTTTACCGTGAAGAAAAGAAAATTATCTTGCCTTCATGGAAGAAAGCAAAAGCCGTCAGAATAGCTATGAGCAATGAGATGTTAAGGAAAAAAGAAAGAAAGAAATTAAGTCTTACATTTGTGGTGTAACAATAATTTATTTAATTAAAAAGTATATTAAAACTCTAATTATGTAATTTTACTTAAAGAAATTTAAATAAATACAAGAATTATGGTATACTTAATAAATTTTATAGTGATAATATAATTACCTTTTTTACATTCTCTTTCATGAATTCCAACATTGCCCAATGTACATTTTAACCCTCATGAATGTATTTTTGAATATGCTTACACTTGTCCTATCTGGTTCCTTCTCTTATACCATTCAACTTGTTTGTGGGTCCACTCCCACACGTAAACAATGGATAGAATTTAAGTAAATATCGGCCATACATGAATGAAACCTATTAATTCAGTTTTTTTATTATAACAACCAATTCAAACTCTATCACAGTCATGTTAACAAGATGACAATGAAATTTTTGTGGTTTACATACACATGCATTCTCATTGTTGATGGGCCAAATAATCGCGTAAATTATCCCTCTCATTTCGTTGCATTCCAAGTGCATTCCATTCAACAGTAATTTCATCATGTTCATCTGACAGCTCCACCTTTGCAGCATCCAGATCCGTTCCCACTCTTGTAAATGCCTCGTCCACCACTATCACCCGTCGAAGAAAGTTATCAATACCCATAGTTGCTGTTAAAACAGCAATCTACGCTCTGAAATTGTAACTCGACGTTCAATTACATTTCTGCATTACAAGTACCTAAAGTTAAATTTTACACCCACGTTTCAAAAGTTACACCTACGACCTGTCTCCTTGTCATAGAAGTGTTGGAAATGGTACAATACCTAATACGGAGACATGTACCCAAGTCAATGGACAAACCCCAAGTCGTCTAGATATTTTCCTACAACTGGTTGCGAAAAATCAATATCATAGCTGTATATAGCACGAGCCAAGATGCAAGCATCATAAATATTCTCGTTGTACGGCCTAGTACAATTGTGAAGTACAAATTAAAATCACATGCCGCTGCACATTTTGTGTTGAAATTCCTTTGCGTCCGATAAAATTAACTCATTGATCCCGCAACAACTCTCATGTGCATTCCATCAGCCGTACATATGCAATTCTGGAACAATGAACACTTGTTCAAATTTGGTGTGTAATGCTCCACACCGTGAGTGTAGAGAGGAAATGAATTGGGTAGTTGGGGCATGCAACGGAGGGCAGGAGATTTCTTGTTTTACCCTATAAATGATATTGTTGTGAGAAAGAGTCCGTCAGTTTTCAATAAAGAAATTTGAAATGAAAGACAAATGGTCCGAATTATAATTTTCACCTGGTTTTTCTCTCGCCGAGATAGGGGTTTAGTTATAACTATTGATTACAAATTTCAATTATCTAGATAAAATAAAGGCTGATTCATAATAGTAATTAATAAGAAATTGAATTTCAATCACTTTGAGTTCAACATCCTTGATTTTATATTACAAAACTTGTAGTATATTTACATTATAAAAAACACTTAACAACTCTATACACCTTGAGATTTACTTGAAGAAATTTGAATTTGGATCACATTGCATCAAGGCAGTTTTGATAGGGGGAACAAGTTATAAATGCCTTAAAACCATTTTACTATTATTAAACTAGACATTTACAATTAAAGAACTTAATAAGAGCACGAGACCCAACTGTAAGAAACATTGTTCTAGTACAAAGCATAATCTTTTATATACGTATTTTCTAAACAATAATAGCAGCATGAAGCTATATATATATATATATATATATATATACTAAGTCGTAATGGAATATATCTTTTCCTAATTCTGTCAAACCAAAATTCTTGCTATCGTGTTCTGCTTCACCAGACTAGGTACAGCCGATCGTTAGACTTCCTAGTTGATCATGATATCTGCAAAAGATAAGATATTACGATAATTATCCAGAATATTGTAGAAAAGAAAAACATATTCATTCACGAAACTCATAAGTTTCAGTTGTTATGTCTTGTTAAATTTAGTAACATCTCGCAATCTTGTTTGCTTTTAATTCACCCTAAACTTTACTTCTGTTCCCGTTTCTCCATTTATGTACTAATTGAATAGATCAATAGACCAGGTTTTGTTGTATTATATTGCAAGCCCTTAAACGTTCTCCGTATGGCAAACATTATCACAACAAGGCAGAAATAACAAACAAAACTATATGTCCTTTCTTTAATGGTTGCGGAATATACTCAGCGTGTGTAAAATATTTCCCACGAGAACAATGGATAAATATATGCTTACCATGTAAATATAGGGATTGCCACGACCTCCTGCGCCAAACCTCTTTACCTCCTCTAGCTTCAGCAACCTGCATATGACCACCAGATTTTGTCAGCCTCTTCAACCTCCAGAGCTATAAGGTGAAATAATGTTCAATAGCCATTCGAAACACCAATAGTACAAGATCGTGCTAAACCCCTAAATTTTTTTGGCATTAAGAAATTATTGTCTGTCTTATCCTTATCAAATGGGACGTGCTTCCTTCCACGTCAATAATGCAATGCTTTGTATTCATATCAGTGTTGTGTTTTGTAACAAAGGCACACAGAAAGAAAAAAGAGATTTGATATTCACATTCTTAATGCTTTGCTGGTGGAAGGGCTGTCACCGAGCAATTCACGGATCTTCACTTCAGAAGCACTCCCAACAGATAGAACCTTAAGTATGGCCTCAGCTCGGTGTCCCATATGATTTGAGCCAACTGGTTTCCTCGGTTTGTCAGTAGTTCTAAGAACATTGGAGCTGCTTTGAGAACTGGAAACAGAACTGGAGCCACTGGACAAGCATGATGAAACCTCAGTCATAATTATCTCAGACGCAGAGTCAGAAGATTCCGGTGCCTGCTCTGGCGAAATTGCTAGCTTGCCAGAAGTCGATTTCTTGCAATCGGAGATCCAGATGCTCTTTGAACGTTTCTTTTGCACGATCTGAGAAATTTAAATATTTTGTAGCATTATGAAAACAATTAGACAGAACTTCACATAAAAGAATTTGGATTAATTGTTGAGATGATAATTTTTTAGTGCACACTAAAAATGTGTTGAATTCAATACGATTACTATATTTTAAAGAAGAAACCAAATTCGACTGACCCAAATATCACTAATCATTTCTCTAGGCTGTTTCAAGATTAAAGCAGAGATATTAAGAAAATCAAATCAATCAAAGTAATGCTTCAATCAAAGGACAATAAAAACTTAATTACCTAAAGCACCACATTTACCTAATAAAATCACAAAAAGATTGTGAAAATCTTCAAACAGTAGTGGCAGCATAGTTACAGATCAAGTAACTTCAAATACAGGTTAATTTTACTACTGCACTGCAGAATAGAAAGACATTGAAGTTTGGATGAACAGAAAACAGAGAGTAACTCATCTCTCTGAATTAAATTAGAACTGAAAAGTGAAAGCATTATTTCATATGAACCAAATATAAGGTTCAAGTTTCAATGCATACCTAAAACAATTGGAATAATCATATAGTTAATCAAATACTAGCACACTAAAAAAATTGTTCGTGACAAGTATCACAAACATTTGCAATCAATTTTGTAAAATTTACAATAAAGCACTCGATCAACATTAACATAATCAGAATTCAAAACCTGCAGTACATTAATGATAATTTCCATGCTTAACGAGGTATTGATTACATTATTCATAGTCTATACAAGATCTACATAAACTGTTGTGCGATTTATTTTGCATCACGTGAAGAATTCTGAACAAATTTGGATGTTCAGTATAAACAACTGTTAGTAACGCATGGAACTGGAAAAGTGAGTTAACTATAGTATGAAAGATAGGAATCAAATAGATCTGCCTTTATGTGGAATTTACCCAAAAATAAAAAAAAAAGTAAGAAAAATATTCATGAAGCATAATCAATTATGCTGGTGTTCCAGGAACAAACGATTTATTTCAAAAGCAACTTAAATATAAATGAATAACAAAATATAAACAAAACAAAACAGAGCAAATATACGCAACTAAATTTTCAGTGGAAAACTGAAATCCATAATGATTTGATTCCGAAGCAAAAACGACGGAGAACTTCATCAACGCCAACTTATCGAAGATCAAAAGTCAAAGCAAAAGTAGATTCAATTGATAAAATCTATCCGAGACTTATAGAAAAGCAATCAGTTAGCAGTTTGCTATCATTCTGAGCTTCAGCTCATGACAAACGCGATCACCTTCAGCCTAGGATCTCGAGCTGACGCTGTTGCAGTCGATGATTCATCATCTACAGTCATCACAGTGCTCGAATTTGAAATCGAGAGTTTTGGGTTCGCGAAGCTCTCAGAACTGCAGCTCTTATTCTTTGCTCTGAAGAAACTAAAATAAACAAATACAACAGCGAAAATCAATCAACTTCGATAAAAACATAATTGAGAATGATTTGGATGAATTTTCTGGATTTTACTTTGAAGGGGAGGAGGAAAGGAGGAGAAGAGCGGAGGCGACACTGCGTTCGATCTTTGATGGAAAAGAAGCTTTCACTGTTCGCGAAACCATTTTAATTACCCTGCAGTTTGAAAATGGCGGGACGCTTTGGGATTTTGAAAACTGAAAAGTGAAAATACGTTTTGATGATTCGTTAACAGTTAGGGAATACGAAATTTAATAAATTTAATTTGGGCCTCCTTACAGTCTATGAGGGCCGATCTGTTACAAGTGTGTAAATGGACAATAATACTGAGTCCAATGTAGAAGAACAGCTAAACTTTTTTGGGAAAATTATACCAGGTAGCCAATAAGTATTTTGATTAATACCTTTTAGACTAATTAAACATTTTAATCAAGTAAAATTACGTCCTGAACTAAAACTCACTCAACCTAAATTAACCCGACAGAAACCCATTCTTCATCCTTAGAAATGCTCCCTATTCAGAGTCGATTTCCTCCATCTCCGAGAAACCTCAACCTGAAATCTGCGTTTTCGACCATTTTCTGTCGATTTCGTCGATGTCTTCCTCCGTCTTCGTTCATCTTCACTCTTCTCATTTTCATTTCGTGGAGATCTTAAACATCTACCCTAAAAACCACCCAAATAGCCGAAAAACTAACATGTTCCGATCAAAATCCAAAAATTTGAGCCCGATTTTGACTTATTCACTTCGACGCCGATTCTGACACCCGACTCCGACTCATATTTCTATAATGGTTGGAGAAAGTGGGTTGAAGAGGAAAATAAATATTGATGAAGAACCATTTTCAAAGAAGAAGAACAGAGTTTCATCAACATCTTATAAACCTAAGGTAACCAACATTTTTCACTGCAGAAGTGAAATAAATTTAGTTGTTGTTGATGATTGTTGTCATTATTTGTGATGCTTCTGTACACTTGATTCAATATGTTAGGGCATGTTGTTTACATTTATATAAAGATTTTGTTAAACACTGATAATAAGTGATAATAAGTTAAAACAATAAGTTATGTTAAGATTTTACTTCAATCTATTACTTGGTGAATGATTTCTTAAACTGTGCTGTTTGCAAAACTTGTTTTACTTAGAGAATTACTAGTATCTCTTTACCAATTATAGTTTTGATACTAACACGTTGAGGAAATGAAATTCCCAATTTTGTTTGGATTAATTGGGAGTGTCACTTTTGAGTTTGAGGAGTTGAGAACTAGACTATTAAGGCATACACGTTGAAAAGCATTATAGGTTAGTTTGTTGCCTGATGCTAAAAATTAATGTTGCATGAACCTCGTGTCTTATCATTCTCTATCACTACACATTTTTCCCCTTTATATAGGAAACTTTTTCCTCCATGTATTTTCAGTTGTGCTTATGTTAATGTATTCTTCTTTCCTCAATAGTGAAGAAAAATATAGATCGTTAACATGAATCTTGAGTTTATGTGGAAAAAAAAACTCGACAAAAATACACAGAATGTTGTTAGGAAGAGTAAGGAAACTGAGAATCCCATTCATTGTAAATTTCTCTTAAGTTCACTAGAAAGGTCTTTTAGTATTAGTTATAAGTATGGATATATTTTCAAGCAACACTATAATGAATTAGGCAAACTTCACTATATCTATTGACTTGATGGATTCATTCCAGAACTCTGCTTTGTGTCTGTGTTTGATTAATGGTTATGTTCACTTCTTGTTAAGTTTTTGTCACTTTTTTCGTGAAAATGCCGTTTTCGTGAAGGTAAATTAGATGAATTCCTTTCTTTTGCCATATTTGGTGAATTTAGTGGAATTAAATTCATTCTTACACAATATTTATGCATTGCAGCGAGTATACAAAGAGTTCAAAGTAAGAAGTAATGCTTTGGTGGCTGAAGTTTCAATTCTAGCAAAGTTTTCTTAGTTTTTGGTGGGTATTAGAGAAAGGAGGCAGAAATGGTTTTGGAGCCTTGGATATCGGATCTTAGTTCAAACTAATAACGTAATTTAAAAAATCACATTTTTTAATTTTTGTCAATTTTTTTTTTTCTTGGACAATCATTTGAATAGTATTTGTCACTTTTTTGAATATTTTTGTATTTGAGTTCATTTTTCTTCTGTTTTATGTGTATAGTTTTTTGTGCTTAGACTTTGGTCTGCTGGTAGTAATAGTGGTGGCGACGGAGAAAGCAATTGTGTTGTTGGTTAAGTTGATAGATGATAGTGATAATGAATTGATTTAAAGATGCTTAACGTTTTGATTGTGTTTTATTGGTGAACTGAGTTAAAGATGATGGGGTGAACGACGAAAGAGAAAGGACGTAGTTGTGTCACTTTTTTTAGACACTTTATTGAATTGATTCCAATGTTTGATTGATGTTTTGTCACTTTTTTGAATATTTGTTACTTTTTTAAAAAAAAAAAAAAAAATTGTTACTTTTTAAGTATTTGTCACTAATTTTTAAAATTTCTATCACTTTTTTAATATGTCATTTTTTGGTTACTTCCTTGAAATATGTCACTTTTTTTAATGTTTGTTATTTTTTTGTCAATTTCTTGAAATTTATGTCACTTTTTTAATAAAAAAAATAACACTTAACTTTATAAAGTGACATTGTATTAAAAAAAATTAATAAAAATGTAACATTATGCCACTTTTTAAAGACTTAATTTTATGCATTACTATTTAGTAATGTCAAAGCTACTTGTCAATTTTATAAAAGTATCATTGTCCCACTTTTTAAAATTGTCACTTTTTTTAGGTTTTTGTCACCTTATAAGTTTTTGTCACTTTTTAATAAGATTAAAAAGTGAAATAATATGTTAAATTTTCCTAACATAATCAGCATGTGGATTGGCCTAGACATGTTGATTATTTTAAGAGCATGATTACTGGTGCTGTACAAATGAATTGTGCTATTTTGGTATTTGTCACTTTTTTTGAGTTTGTGTTACTTTTTTAAGTTTGTATCACTTTTTAAGAGAGTGTCACTTTTTTTTTTTTAAGTTTTGTTACTTTTTTTGAGTTTGTGTAACTTTTTTTATAAAAAAAAATTAACATTGCATCACTTTTTCATTTTACACAGTATTTTTTACTTCCTAAAAACGTTTCATATGATTTTTCAAAACATCTCTAATTTTAAGGGTATTTTTGTAAATACCCCGTAATATCAAAACTATCCTAGCTTAAAAATAATCATAAAGATTTAATTTAAAAGAATAATTATGTTTCCACATAAATAAGCTAAAATTTTATAAATGCAATTTAGAAGAAATAAACCACATTTCATAGAAACGTGTTCAGATAAAATCTTTTCTCTCTTGAATTAATGTACAGATAATACTAAAATAATTTAGCAAACTTTTTAAATAGGAAAAGAGAAAAATATTTTTTTTGAGAAATTGGTTCCAAAACTAAGGTAACAGGTTGCATTTTAAATGTTACGTTCTATTGTAATTGGATATATCTGAAACCAAAATTATGATTATTTTAATTGTAATTAAGCTCATGTTTGACAATCATTATTTCATAACTCTTTTTTTCTACATACTCATTTTTAACCATACATTCATATAATAAAATATTTTGTATATAAACCAAAAACTTTTCTCTACTTTTCAACTACGAATTCTCCAAACAATCACTATTCAAAATTTCATTTTATCCAAAATATGGTTGTCAAACGAGGGCTAAAGTCAAAGTCAAAGAGTCGAAGATTAGTAGTATAGATCTTGAAGGAGTCAAAGATGTCAATGATGGATAAAATGAGCTAATTTGGAGCAAAATTGCTGCACGGCGTCCAATGGAGCGCTCGAACGCTCAAAGTAGGAACATGGCCGCTCACTAGCCACATCCCTGTCGCTCGAGCAACGGGCTTACTAGATAGCCGTTTGGCTTGTGCTCAAGCAGCATGTTTATCCGACAAAAACCTTAGTTCACATAATTAATAGCTTATTTTATAGTCCTAAACCACCTCAAATCACTGCATATTATAAATACCCAAGCCATAATTTTGTCTCAAATCCTATAGAGTTTTGAAGTTGGAGAAGAGGTAGCAGGAAATCCAAGTGCTTTGGAACAAATTTGTTCTTGATGATCCACGTGGAGAGAAAAGTAGTCTAGCATTGTTCAAAAGTACGGATCTTACAATCGAAGACTTTTTCGGTGATTTACATGTTGTGGGGTCAAAATCTACTATGTTTTAGTTATATGTAGATCAACTGTAAGTTTGTTTTTCTAGTGAATCTTTTTAACAAGGTTTGTTCGGAAATTTTTTATCCACGTGAAGAGGTTTTTTAAGGGATTTTCCTTCGTTTCCAATAATTTGTGTCATTTACTTTATTGTTTTTATGCTCTTATTTATATTGTGTGATTATTTAATTAGGGTTTTATATTGATTAAATTTAATAATCATCCAAAGAAAATAATTTGTGATGTGTTGCTTGTTATTGTTTCAATTCCGTATATTTGAGTCTCAACGATGTGATATATATTTCTAACAAAGGGTATATATTTCCAACATTAAAGAATTTAATATAAATTGTTCGGAATTATGAATGGTGATGTTTGATATAATTTAAGAATTATTTGGTTCCTAATCAACATAAGAGATGAATACATTGAAACTAAGCCCTTTTTTTATAAGACTTTGATGATGACGATGACGACGACTCTTTAATTGATCAAAATTGAATTTTTAACCACATATTTATTTTTTTAAACCCACAACCTTTTCAATTTTTTAATTTCACATTTCATCAACTTTTATCAAAATTTATTAATTTTTTTTTTATCAAAATCTTTGTCACACACCCCCTCAATAAACTAACCAGTATATATCTAACAGTTGGAAAAAAAAAAAAAATATGTAGAGGTATTAATTTTCGCTAAATTGATTTTATTCGAAATGAGGCACAACATATGCTTTCTAACATTCAACATCTAACTGTAATCCAACTTCAGCCCACATTTTTACAACCCAACCTGTTTATTAAGAGGAAATATCTCAAGGTTGGACAAATATGAATAAATTAAACCACTTATAAAGTTTAGATAGATTACTCCTCTTAATAAAATTGACATTTTAAAATAAAATTAAATCTTAATAATTCAATTCAAACCTTGATATTCTCATCTTAATAAAATTGATATTTAATGACAGAACATCATACTTCCCACTGCCGATGAAAGTTAATTTGAGGACTATATTGTTTGTTAAATGTCAAATGTCAAGACAACATGACTTAGTCCTAAAACCTCTTCACTCGATCAGACAAATAAACTTTGATTAATTTATCTATGAGTAAAGAAAAATCTAAATCAAGGAGTTCTGAAACATCCTCAAGCTTCACACTACGGGCCTCAACTTCGTCACAGTCATTGTTAGTGATAGAATTTCTACAATTTTAGGAACCATAATTTTTCTACCTCTAGAGGTATGATAACAGACCGAGAGGCTAGCCTTTCTTTCTTTACACTACTAGGCTAAATGAATGCGACATACTGATTATTGAAAGTCTCTTGACTCTAGCTAAAGATACTTGAGATTTTGTTTTTTTTTTTTTATTTTTTTATTTTCGAACATAGGCCCACGTGAAGTAGACGTTTCTAAACGAGCTATCAAAGTTTTGGCCCTCTTAAGAAAGAAGGGCATCTTAAAGACAATACTTATCCACAGCAACAACCATTTCTTATGATTTTAAGGGTAATGACATCATTTGGACATTGGTGTCACACTTTAGTTTGCATTATTGCTTCCTTTTTTGGGTTGGTATGCATATTATTGTCAAGATGCTTGCCTTAAGATTCTCATTCCATTGGTTAGATTATTCTTCTTCAAGATATTTGTTTGATACTTGTGATAATGTAACTCTAATTATAGGCTTGATGCCATATTATAATTTAATGAAGATTCTAGCCTAGACGCAATAAACACTAACAAGTGTAATTTATTCTCGAAACTTGCTACTTCGTGCTGTTTCCTTTTCAATTTATCCCATCTTAAAATAAGTCACATCAATAAGGTCGAACCTAAGAATTTGAGTGTCATGTACAAAATTTAAAAGGTTGCTCATATTTTATTTAGGCCATGTTTGATTGTGTAAAATTTTTCATGAAAAATGAAAAACAAATTCCAACTTCTACTTTTGCCTTGTTTGATACACTTTTTCCATGGAATTCATTTTCTTAATTTGGCTCACACACTCACATTTTCCTCGGTTTAGTGGAAAACCAATTTCCACCAATTTGGTGGAAATAGATTTTCCAGCTTTTTTTTTTTTTACAATTGAAAAAAAATTCTAGACACAATGGTAAAAAGAATTTATCATTTTTATTGACAATTTCCATGCAAAACAAAGTCGAACGAATGGTATTTGGTATAATAATTTTTTTTAAAAATATTTTTTTTAGCAATTGGAACAAATTCTAGACCCAATGGTAAAAAAAATTATCACTTAAATGGACAATTTCCATCAAAAACGAAACTCAACGGACATCAAACTTTCAACATTTTTCAGGTAAAAAATTATATCAATAAGGTCGGCCTAAGAATTTGAGTGTCATGTAGAAAATTTAAAAGATTGCCTAAGTTTCTATTGTGTTGCTATCACAATCCATATGGTGATTGAGATGGAACATGGAGAGAATTTTAGGGAAGGGTCTACTAAGGGTGTAAGGGGTCCGGTTTTATCGATTTTTAACAAATTTTCAAACTAATCTGTTTAAAGTAGGTTGAGAAAAACTCAAACCTAAACCAAACCATTTTGAACGGTTTGATCCGATTTTAGATCGTCGATTTCGTCGTATATTTTTTTGCCTGTCTATTTTTAAATCATTAATTCATTGAATTCAATATATATTTATATCTTACTAGCAATAAATCTAAAACAACTAAATATATCTATTATAAATTTAAATACCAACTAAATCCAAATGATATCATAATAATGATTTTTTGTTCACCCATTTTAGGTTAAGACGTTACGATAACGTTACAATACAAGTCTAATAAACTAAATATAAGGTCCAAAACACATATAAAATAAATATTTATTTGAAAGCGTATAGTTTCATAATATAGTTACTGACACATCAATAAGTCAACACCTCCGTTTGATTGTAAATGTGGAAAATGGGTGGAAAAAAAATGAATTTCAGGAAATTGAATTGCTTAGAAATTGTTTTATTGGAAATTGTAATTAATTGTGTTTGATTGGTATAATTTTTCACCTAAAAAATGTTGAAAGTTTGGTGCCCGTTTTACTTCATTTTTCATGGAAATTGTCCATTAAAGTGATAATTTTTTCTACCATTGAGTTTAGAATTTGTTCCAATAAAAAAAAAATTACCATATCGAATATCATTCGTTTGACTTTGTTTTACATGAAAATTGTCAATAAAAGTGAGAAGTTATTTTATCATTGTGTCTAGATCTTTTCTAATTGCCAAAAAAATCACACACAAAAAAAAAAAAGGAAAGCTAGAAAACAAAAAACCAGTCAATCCATAAGAAAATAAATTCCTTTCGCGCATGGAAAAGGGACACGTGGCTGGGGAGGGCTGAAAACCATTTCTAGGGAAAATGAACATCGTCAAACACTACAGTAACATGGAATTGGAAAGGGGCTGGAGAGGGTTGAAAACCATTTCTAGGGAAAATGAACACCATCAAACACTACAAAAACATGGAATTGGAAAAACTTTTCCCTTTTCTAGGGAAAATGAACACTATCAAACACTGCCTAAGTATTATATGGAGGCTAAATTGACAAACACCTAGGTACTAGGACGATAACTCCCTTGCATTAGAGGGAATCTGAGTGTCGCCACATAAACGGTATGTTCCTAAAGAAGAAAAAGTTAAGCGCAAGGGTTATGTTTTATGTTCATCAGGGTTGACATCTCAGTGTACAACTCTCCTCACAATAGAGGGTCCACGAATTTTTTATTGGATATGAGCTCCCTCTTTTGTGAGGAGGTGTACATTGGGGGTACCAATTTTACAAACATCAAAACATTGGTAAAGATTAAAATTATTAATTAGATTTTTAGTAGATTATGATAGAAGTTTTTGAAATGTGTGATTGAAAAACTGTGAGATTCATGAAAGATGTGGTTAATATTGATTGTTTTCGAAACAAGTATGACCTAAATGCAAATGGGAGTTTGTCTTTTTATGAGACAAAACCTAGTGGCTGTCTAGGCTTCTAGCTGGTTGCATTCCACCATGATACAACCCACTATCCATTCATGCCCCACTTTGGTGAGATCAACTTAGTATTCGATTAAAATTATTAATAATTTTTTCTTAAAAATTAATATCGAATTTTATAAAATGTGTTGTTAAAAAAAAAAAAAAAAAAAAAAGCTTTGAATATATGATTGAATTCATTTAATACAGTATACAAATAATTTTAATATGTTACACCAAACACCATATAATAACAAATCACTAACTTCACATTGTAAGGAAATTTTGACAAAGACTTGCACTGTGCTTTCCAGTCGAGGAGCACGCGAGAAAATGGCTTATCGAGTATTCAACGATCACTCCGAAGTCCAAACTGCAAACATTAAAAACTCGAAAGAAAGACCCAAGTGAACAATTTTTTTTATTTTTTTGATGAATTTTAAAAAAAAAAAATCATTTTTTTTATTTTTTTATTTTTATATAATTTTTTCTCTACTTTATTTTTCTCATTTTTTAATGTTATGATTTACAATTAAGAAATTAAATTAAAGGGGAAACGACGAGATTAAGGTTGGTGAGGGATGTTGTCATTACATAGTTTGAAACAATCATGGATGAATCAATCAAGAAATATTGTCAACCCACTTGTTGATTTGCTGTTTTAAAGTGTAATTATTTATACATCCGCATATTGATTTAATTTTTTTTGAAAATTTAACACGAAATTTCTATAAATAGATAACAGTGTAACTAGCAATTAAAGTACTTTACTTTCTATACAACTAGTCAACGTATTATGAAATACTTTATAAGTATTGTAAAAATAATATTTGAATATGCTTGGATGTTAATTAAATTAGAATTAATATCAAAAAATATATACGTGACAATATATGTTCAATCATTTGTTCAATTTCCAATTAAGTAAAATTGGATATTAATTAGTATACATGAACGTGAATAATGAAATGTATTCTTGAATATAAAATTCTAATTAATTTACAATTAGAATATATAACACCAAAATGCATAAATGAAGATGTTTATAATTAAATGAACGTGAATGTTAATTAATTGAGAATTAATAATAGGGAATTCATACATTAATGAAAGCACACGAGTGAATGAATTTGTGAAATGTACATGTATATTGATGGTAATTAAATGGATAAATAAATCAAATACATATTGAAAAATGAAAAATAAGGTATTATTGAAATAATTGAATTATAACAATACTAGAATTGTCCAAAAAATGGCTATCACCTGATGTAATATTTAATATATTAAATCATTTTATTTAAAATGTGACAATAAACAACTGACTTGAGCTTCATTAAATATGGGCAATGGGTTTCACATTAAAAAAAACTTCAATGAGATGGTCCAATACATATGCAAAAATGTGATAGAACCGCCAACTTAAATAAAGACATCTCAAATCTTGAGTCACTCAAAATGCAACACATCCGTGCTTGAGGTGGTAAGAGTAAGAAAAAGTGGATGTGCGATGCGAGGTGTGGTAATTTGAGCGGCTCGATATCTGATGTGTCATGATTTAAATGAATGATCCTACCACGTGTGAATATGACGCCGTCTTATCGAAACTTCTCTCGTTGCGCACAAAGATTGGGCTTAGCTTTAAAATTATGTTATGGTCAAATCATGGCTAGTAGTATGTATTAAACATTTCATTCTCGAATGATATTGGATTAGCCCCAAGTGTAATAAGCAATATTTGAACTTTTTGTTTTGTCTTCAATAACGCCAAAGACTCAAAATAAAGATAATCCACTCACCTAAAAATTAGGTTTCAACGAAGACTTTATGTTTCTTCATAATTTGAATTTGAACGCTAGAAAATGAGGAAAAAAATAAAAAAAAAAATGAATTCACGTGGTTGGATGGTTTAAAACTTTTGGCCCCAATAAATTATTTTGATTTCCCCCTATTTGCCCATCTCTCCTTGTACATGTATAAACCGAACTGTGACAAACCACACGATACACCCAAATACGTGCTAGCCACGTGACCAAATTGCGTGTTGGGAAGCAGATATTAAAAAAAAAAAAAAAAGAAAGAAAGAAAGAATACATAAAGTTTGACATAATATCATGTAGCATTCTATCATTGGACAATTTAAAATACAATCAATTTTTCCTTCAATCATTATTGTCACATGCAATTATATCAAGTTTTCTATCAAATCGTTCTGACCAAGTAGCTTTATTTATAAGTTATAAACCTTTTTCATTATTCTACATTTTCATAAGGGCCAACTTTCCAATAATTGAAAAGCATAGAAGCTATTTTAATTCAACAAAGTACTAGGAAGACTCTTGTTGAAAAATGCTTATTTGAAAATTTGGTCAATAAACCCGGCTCCTTGCTAGACCAAGTAAATTGAATTGGCACATTCATGAGAATCATTTGTCACACGAGTTTTCCTATTAGTTTTGACTCACATTTCAAATTTGGAACGAATTTGGATCGGTATTGTGAGTATGAAGATTGTTTGTAATAAAATCCAGTTTACGATGAAGTGCTTGATAATGCAGTCATTGAATGAGCAATACCTAATCGTGAAGTTGATTTAGAGTTTCAAATCTTTTCAATTACTTGTTCGAGAATTACAATCTTTAGTTCTAAAACTTAACAATTTCCTCGTACTTAGAAAAACTTGCACATTAATAAAAAAGAATCATAATTGGAATGAATTAAATATTATGTAATCATGGATAATCATGAATCGAATTGATTACTCCTCAATAAATATGTGCTTTGACCCTAAATTTCTACTTAGTGGAGAGATCATTGGAGATGAGAGAAAATCGTATATTTTTTTATTACAAAACCAATAGATCGAGAAAAAAAAAAGATTACAAAACCAATAAATCAGCTAAAAAAAAAAGAAAGAAAGAAAGAAAGAAAGAAAAGAAAAGAAAAAGATAGTTTACTCCATGGAAGATGTTTGAGTCCATTGAACTAAAATTGTGTAAAGTTTATGTACTATTTAACTCACCTTCTAAGCTTAAAATATTAGAATTCTATTTTATACCCTCTTATATAAATTAAATAAAAAATAAAAAATAAAAAATAAAAAATAAATTGCAATATGCTCCTAAATTTTTTTAAAAATGTAAATGAGTCCAAAATTTTAAGAAGATCTCAAATCATTCAAACTCTCACCAAATCATCCAAGCTCAAATCATC